>JABCKT010000611.1:0-10044 GCA_018858115.1 Tephrocybe rancida | reverse complement strand
ATATAATTAGAGAAACAGTCTGTGTACATCTTAAGTGTTTCTTGTATGTTTCTCGGTTTCTATTTATAATATATCTCGAGGAAAACGGATCAGAAACCCTACAACATGTTTCTAACACGTGTTTCTCTAGAAAAACGCCAGACACCCTGCAGTGTAGATGGATCATCTATTGTAATTGTACACGGTAAGATAGTTATGGGAGACACTTGGGTTGTATTGTGGTTTTATATCGAAGTAGGTAACAAGGCTATCGTTGAGAGTTGTGCGCTGAGTCATGGTCATGTTGGTCTATGAGCACCTTAGAATTTGTGTCCTCTTGAGCCCAAAACACGAAAGGCGTACCTTTGTGGTCTGGGTTGTGTTCTGGTTTTTGGGGTCAAGGCGCTGTAAAGACATGGTCAACGACCAGGAACAGTGGGTGGAGAAAGAAAGCCTACCTTCCCCACCTACATCTATCTCGACCCTGCTTCAAGGCCCTCCCCTCCACCCAGCGCCACCGCTTCCTCATCTTCGGTGGCATCTCCATCTCCTGTGCCTGCACCTCATCCCTGCCTTTGCCTTCTTCGATGCCGCCAATGTCAGGAAATCTGGTGTGCAGGCGCGTGGTGGTACTGGCAGAGGCTACTCCAATGAGCAAAGAGTCAGTTTCGGGTCGGAAACAAGGTGGGAAAGGAAAATAGCGTGCCTATCGATCGCCCCATAGCCCAAATCGCGAGGCCGAGCTCGCTTCCCATATCTTCGTCATCCACATTCTAACTCCCTCCATCTTCTTCCTCCTTCCTCCTCGTGCCAATGCTCGACCTCCCTCCCCTCCATCTGCAGCCCCCACCAGAAACTTCAAGGGTCGATGGTTCCTCCCCTATAGCCACCTCCTCACAAGAGCACAGCTCTTTCTTTGAGTGGACTGAGCTCGATGAGTGTGAGCAGGTAGTGGCAGTGGTTTGGGCGGTGGGGTCGTCGTGGCACTGACATAAATATGGATATAAGTAATCCTCGCTTCCAAAAATAAGGTAGAACACACAGGAAGTTCGGCGCAGTGTGCTAAGCCTGCCAAATGGGAGCCTAGACGGGCCCTCCTCAGTTTTCCTCTTCCTGGTCAGATTGGGGACGGCACTATCTCGATCCCGCCCACTCCCCGACCCAGAAATGCCTATAAGGGGGCCGAGCTTGATCTTGCGCATGGCCTGAGTCGTGGTTGAAGCACGATGACGGTGATGGGATTCGAGGTACGGTCGTATTTGTGGCAGGGGTTCAAACGTAGGCAGTGGCTCGGGTGTGGGTGGTCTTCGTGGCCGGAGTGGTGTGGCCATGGGTCATGTTGGGGCTCTGAGTCTGAAAAGTGGACGTCATGTCGAGGGTGGTGCTGGGGCCCGCTTGCGCACACTCGTACGGGTGTCGTTAGCGTTCGCGCTCCCACCCGTACTCTTCCACGTTGTTCTTTCAACTTGCCTCCGCCCTTCATACCTTGCTTCCTCATCTTCGTGGGCAACTTCTCAGCTTCCACCCCCCACAACTTGTCTGGTCCGTAATCTGCAGAGCACAAAGCTTGCTATTGATTACCAGTTACTCCCAAGACCGAAATCCCATTTTCTCGTCTTATACCTGCCCAGCCCCTCTGTCTTATTCCGCCACTGGGAGCCTCAATGGTTGCTGGGCCCTCTACGCGCTCCTCTTCCTTTAGGAGTGCACATATCTGTCTGGCAGGTCCGGCATGTGGGGCTGGACATGTTGTGGTGGTGGTGGTGGTCAGGGACTACGATGACAGGGGCAAAGTGAGTTTAGGGTATAAGTAAGGAGGGAAAGGGAAAGAAAGAATGTACCAGGAGCAATGGAATCGAAGTCATTTGCAGGTTGGTGTGCGTGCACATACTGATGGTGTTTTTGTAGTGGCCGAGTTCCTGCTCCGCCAACCTGCATCTCCATCGTTGTGTTCTATCTGACTCCCCCCCTCATTGTTTCGCCCGGATCCAGTAACAGGAAGGATCGACGCAACAGCCCCTCGCTCGCAGGGCCACATCTTGACCAACCCAATCTTGTGTCGCTTGTACAAGCAGAACAAGCACATAGTGCCTTATGAGGAAGCCGAGCTTAATTTCACGCTCCTCCTGGGCCGTAGTCCAGTCTTGGCGAGGGCAGCGGTGAGTGTATGGCCAATGATGCGGATCTTCGTCTCAATTTTGAGTTACCAGGTCGTGGTTTGAGTGTTTGTTGTTGTATGGCTGTGGGTGCTTGTGTGGAGCTGAGGGTGGTTTGCGAATCTGTCCCTCTATGGGCTCCAAAGTAAAGGGGGGTAAGGGAATGGAAGGTGTACGAGGTGAAAGTGACCAAGGAGGGAAAGGGAACGGAGAAGTGGTAGAAAATTTGTAGCAAGGGAGGAGGCGTACTTCATCAAAGAACAAGAGGGCGACATCAGTTGAACCATCTCAACATCCGCCTACCCCGGTTCAGGCTCAACCTTCGTTCATAGGAGAATCAGAGCGTAGGTGTGTGGTGGTGTTGGTGGGCGCTACGATGAAGAGCGAAGCATCAATTTTGGGTAGAGAGGGAAGAGAAGATAGCGTACCTGTTGATAACCTTATACCAACTTAAACCGGGAGCCTTGTCCTTCTTCCAAGGCAATGTTTCCGTCTCACTTACGGGCTTGGTTAGGCGGAGCTCGATGTGCCTGCATGGGCGGTGGTGGTGGTGGTGGTGGTGATGGTGTTGGGGCTACGAAAAGAAAAGAAAAAGAAGGGCTTGAGTAAGGTACTTTCATGGAGTGGGGAAGAATAGCGTACCTGTCGTTCGCTAGGCCCACACCAAGACCGAGGTCAAACTCGCCTTTTTTCATCCTCTACCATCTCAGGCATATTATGAACCAGTCGAACTGTAGGGCGCCTGAGGTCAGGGCTGCGGTGCATTATGACAGTGTACTGTGATTGCGAGCAAACAGGGTAAATGGGAGTAGAGAAGCCACGGTTCGCCCTCACATGCCAGTTTGAATTGAATGCATTGCTCGCATTAAGGCTTTGTTGTGATCGCTATTAGAGATTCCTTCGATTGACTTGCAAAAAGTACAATAAAGAGCTCGAGGCTGGTAACATTTACCAACAATGGTTGAGAAAAGAAGCCACACCCATACACCCACAAAACGTACCATCAATTTCGATTTGTCATCGTCAGTGATGCCGGGCCGTGGATTGTTGTGTCCTTCTCTCCAGTTCCAGTCAAAAGTGAGACAAAACAGAATAAGGACAGATAATACTTATGGGGTACTTTATGCAAATTGCCAGTGTTCCTGTATCAAGTTGATGAAATGATCAATCCCTTCATTTTCCTATCATGAGTCATGACTATTATCATACGCAGGACCTCCACAATGTATCAATAACGACCAGGATTGAGATGGGCACACGGAGCTACGAGACAAGTCAGTCCACATGCCAAGCGGGTAGATATAGCTGTAGTCCTCCATTTCCTCGTCCTCAACATCCCGGTGGTCATGTTCAGGTCTACGAATGTGTTAGAACTCCCATCCACAAAGGAAGGGAGCAAGGGCGTACTTCCATAATCCGGGTTGAGATGCTAATACGACAATACCAATCCTGACCAATCGTATCGAAAAGGCAATCGTACCTTCGGGCCAAAGCCATCTCATTATGCTTTTCTCTGGGTTCAGAATCGAACACCATCTCTCCCAATGTCTCACCCGCTGTCTGATCCACGGCTTTGTCATCCTCAACGTATCTCCTCAACCTCCTTCGCCTTTCATTCCCTCAACGGCGCCTATGTAGGGTGGTCTGGGCGTGAGCGGGCAGCACTGGCGGTGGCCACTGAGGAGCTATGCCGAACAGTGAGGTCAATACTATAGGCAAAAATAAAGAAACAAATTGTACCTATAGATCGACTCGTAGCCTAAGGCCATCTCCTGTCTTCTCATTGTCTACATCCCCATCCCCATGGCCCAGGTCCATGGCTGTGCTCCTACCCACAACTGGTGCTGCATCTCGACAGCCTCCCCAACTCTCAAAATCCTCGTATGGCTACTGTCTCTCAAATCCACCAACCGGAAGCCTTGATAAGCCCTCCCATCCGGCTCTTCCATCATCTTCCACGTCCTGGTTATATACATGTAGGGGGGGAACAGAACGTGGGAGCTCCCAGCTCGTGTTCTTGGAGTTGCGCTTGTCGCTGAAATGAAAGTGATTTTCCTACTCACTCTCATGGTGGACTGCTCTTCCTCCTTCAGCGTCTCCCTGGCCTCATGTATCCAGGGTTTGCGCATCTTGGGCGGCATCTCAACCTCCTTCCCTACCTTGTTCTATCATGCATATGACGGTGCCAGTTGTCACATCTTCTCTCTGGTTTCCTTTGTCCTGGAGAAACCCTTATCATTGATCGATGTGTAAGTACATCTCCTGTGTGAATAGCCTACATCTGATGAACACCCATGTCCTCATCACCCAAGCGCAGATTGTCGCATCTTCTCTCTTGTTTATCACCTGTTGTGGGATACCCTTTATCCTTGATTGACGTGTAAGTACATCTCCTGTGTGCATAGCCCTACTATACCTGTCTATTGTTAGGTCTGTATCTGATAAACTCCTGTGTCCTCATCTATCCTTGATGCACATCTCCACGCCCTGAATCAGAAGGTGAAGGATTCCAGATGCATTTGTAGCGTTGTTATGTGACCACTACATATTTTCTTGCCAAACATCAGGTTAATGAGATGTATCAGCCAGGTGTCAGATGACCTTTGTTAAACTTCATCAGGTAAAACCTCCCATCGTAACCAAGATAGAAACTATATATGGGTCTCTAAATTACGATGGGTGGCTTTTCTTGATGTTCCGTATTAGTGCACTCAGAAGCCTTTCTAGATTGATATCAAAAGTGTCCCCATCAAGGAGATTTCCAGAGCTCACTGGTTATATGTAGTCAAAAGTTGGTAGTCGTGGGTAGGTGACCGCTCGCACTCCCATTATTCAACCCACAAATCTACGTTGCCTGTCCTGATGCTGGCCAACACTCTTCTTGATGACCCGGAACTTCGTCAGTTCACTGGGTTGAAAGAAGGGCCCCCGACCTCCTATCAAGCCTCTGTCTGGGAGGATCGGCTTCACTACAATACCCATCTTCGGCTCAATTATCAATGAACTTCACTGGCGAGTTCTCCGATATAAACCACGGACATACCGAATGAATTTTGATACAGGGGTTTCAATTGCAATGTTTGGCGCATTTTTGATCAATGACACAGCCTTCCAGGTTGTGTTGGACGATAGGCCACCAGAAGTTTCCTTACCTGGTGTTTATAGAGGTCCATTTCCCTTGTATCATGTGTTTTATGCATCCCCTTTGCTGGGCAATGCAATGCACAAGATCGTCTTCAGAAATATTTCGGACATTATCATCGACTATGCAATTGTGGGAGTTGAGAATGATACACCACTACTGGGGCACAATGTGATTGTTGGCAGCGAAGACCTGGCAATTCAATATCAGGGACACTGGTCAAGAAACTCGAGCTCCCTCAGTGGTGATTCTGCATTCCGGAGGCTGTTTGGAAACTCCACGGTGCAAACTAGCTCATCAAATGCCTCCTTCCGATTCCAATTTTATGGTATGTGTAATATTCCTCTGCCTGACCACTGCAATATCTTTGGATACATGTCACAGGCACATTCATATCAGTTGTTGGAGTATCCCCTGTGAAGGATTATGACTCTGTTTGGACTTCTGATGGTCACAATCGCACAATCCGACATGTGGCTGGTGTGGCCGAAGTCGACACAAATTTCGAATGGTTTACCATGAACTCTGTTTTGCCGGAGAATCATACCATTGAATTTTTAGGGATTGATGGTGGCTTATTCACATTGGACTATATCATATATACGCCATCAACGAGCACACTAGAAACACCCACACAGCCGAATGGCACGAATGTCCCTGGAAGCACTAGTTTGAGTCCAACAGTGACTCCGACAACAGTTTCAACCACAGCACAGAGGCTTTCAAATGCAGGGAGTGCCGGTGTTGGAATTGGCGCCACTGCCGGACTTGTCGTAATTCTTCTAGTTCTGATATTCCTCATGCGTGGAAAGAGGCGGGAAAAACAGGCTAGAATGGAAAGCATTGAACAAGGTGGGCATCAGAGACACGGGCCCCAGACTACTGGCTGATATATGACCAGTCAATCGGTATCCAATACCGGAGCCTCCTCCCAGTGACATGCTCGAGCACAAAAGCTCCATTCCTGGGGTGCCCATTGGCCAAGAAAGAGAGGACAGCATTGAGGCACATTATGTGTTGCCTAATTCCTCGGATGGTATAGAACATAGTAGTGCCTTCCAAAGAATAATGCGAGCGATTACACACCATAATGGGCTTGCTCGTGGTAAGTCTTGTTTCCTACTAGGCGCATGAGGTACTCATGGACCACACAGTGGAGCCATTTCGCAGCTTTTCCTACCGAGTTCGCCAGAGTGGTTTGATGGTCCACCAGAAGTCATCAGTTCCGGGCGCACAAGGTGATCCTACCGTCAATCAACATATCCGGGTCATCGGAGCACAGGATGTGGAAGAGCATGCAGATGACGCCACAAGTATGACAGCGACTGTGGTTGCGCAGGAAGGGGACGCCAGGAGTCGTGCGGAGCACCTGCGGCAATTGATGGCTGAAATCCAGCGGGAGCTTGCAGAGTCCGCCGATCAGTGACGAGCGCGAACGACTAAATAGTCATTGCAGCAAGGTTGACTTACTCATAAACAAGGTTCCACAATGTTTGTCGTCTCGTTTATTCCTTGTTCACTCACACACACGCCCAGCTACCGACACGGTACCGAGGTGTCGAAAATAAGGAGGAAGCTGCGCTTGTCGACGCCAGCCATACGCAACAAAAGTAGAGAGCCCCGGCAATACACCAAGAGGGAGTCGAACCCTCTGCGTGTCAATCACTCAGAGATGTAACAGTAAACCAACAGCTCGATTGGGTGTCGCTTTCTGTCAAACGCAGTCGTGATTGACCATGATGCAATTCTCGATGCGTGAAGTGCTGAGCTTCCAAGGCCCACGTACCCTGTTTTCTTATTCGTTCCGCGAGACGTGGCTAATGTCCTTCGCCTCAGTTACTGACCCTGGTGGTGAAGATATTTAGAAATTTGGGGATGGTTTATGGAGTCCTGTGGAGTGAGCGTGGGTGTGAACTAGTAGGTGTGAGCTAGTGGTGGGTGTGGCGAAGCTCGAGTCGAGTTAGCATGACGCGGAAAGCGAAATTGAGTGGAAAACTCGAGGTGGAAATGGCAAATGCGATGCGCCAGGGTCGGTGTGATCGGGCGTTCTTCCTCCTCGAGCTTCGAAGGCGAAGGGTGCAAGGGCAGGAACTTGGCTGGCGGAGGGTGGGTTGCCGGTAATGTTCGTTTGACTTCGGGTGCATCTGGTAAGGATGCGGATAGGGAGCTATGATCCGAGTCCATTCATATGGCCAGAAGGTAGGAAAAAGGAAAAAGCTCACTTGTAAATCGGCCTGGAGCCCCGCCTCCTCGACACCGACACCCTCGTGGTCATGTTGGGGTCTACAACCACATTAGTACTCGAATCCGCTCGAGGCAAAGATACGAAGAACATACTTTCGTGGGCATGGTCGTGTTCTGGCTTTTCGAGTGGAAGGGTTGTCATAGAACTACGTCAACGGCCAAGAAAATATGAGCGAAAATTATATACCTTACTTTTGTCCTCATCGGGTTCCTCCTTGAACGCCTTCCCTTCGAACACCTCCCAGGCTGGGTGTATCCACCGCGTGCTGGTTCATACGTGGGATGTGGGTCATGCGTGGGTGATCTCCCTACTAGTGGGGTTTGCAGGGGTGGTGCTGGGGCCCCCACCTGCGCGAGCTCATACCGACATTGTTCGTGTTCACCCTCGCACACCAGCCTCTCTCTCTCATCCTTCTATTCAGCTCGATTCCGCCCTCCACCCCACCGACTCGGTTATCAGTCGGCTCGACGTCCTCCGCCCCGCACAAACCGCTCCGTAATGGCCAACGCACAATCGCTTCGTGAGATCGAATGTTAAGAGAGAGAAGGGTGTACAAGGTATAGAGTGGTAGTGAAGAAGGAGGAAAATTGAACAAAGTCGAAGGAAGGGGAGTGGTGGAATGATTTCAAGCGAGGCAAGAGGACGAAAATCGAGAATATGAAGGTACGGAGAAGGCAGGGTTGTCGTAATCGTAAGGCGGGAGTAAAAGGGCGGATGGGCGGACGGGTGGTCAAAAGACGGAGTATGTATGAACGAGGCGGATGTGGTTAGGACAATCGTGTAGAGAATGGGAGGTCGCGTCATCGAGTTAGGGAGAAAGAAAAGGGATGGCATGCGAAGATGAAAAGGACAATGTTTGAACGGAGGGGGCCCTCACAGCGGTTCATAGCTGCATGCGATACAGCGCTGATGAGCCAATTAGCAAATGTCAGCCACAAACACGCGCACCTGTACAAGGTCCATATGACGGGTTTCCTTTGGAAAAGGTACGTGTCGGTCGCGAGGCCGCGGCGCCTGGTGACAGCAAGATCCAGCAAGCGAGCAGTGTAGTGGGGGCCAGACAGACAGACCATGCCCAACCCGGTTCGTCGTCACTTGTCGGTTCGGGTTGAATGCAGCGGAAATATCACTTGCATTGACGCCGCCCATGTACTTACCAGTAGCAGGCTCCATGCATCTGGCTGTTTGGCTTTCGAGGCCAGTTTGAACTTGATGCAAACTAGATAAGATGCCGTCGAAAAGAAACAAGCAAGGCACACACTGTACAGCCACAAAACATGTCATCATCTCGATTCGTCACCGGCGGTGATGCCGGTCCGAATATTTTTCCCAACTTGTTCTCCCACACCAACTGTTGTGTAGCTCTGTGCCCAACTCGCCGTGTCTCTTTCTATATATCACGTCTCTTCAATGAATATGCATACCTCTAAATCTTTCCACTCTCCGTGGCTCACGATCGATTGTCGAAATTCCTACACGTACGTGACTAGTAATGCAGCTACTCCGTTATTAATCTGGTGCTATTTTGTTCTTGCAGTTGTCGATGGTGGCCAACCAAGAAACGTCTCTTAGCTCGAACCTAATTATAAAGCTTACCACCAGATTCTGAGTATATATAGAAGGTCTAGGACCGATACAAAGTTCTTCCCCGCCCCTCGTTCTCCATACTCAGTGCGCGATTAGTTGCTCTCATCGGATCTTATCCAATCATGACGAAGTTCAGATGCCCACACGAAAGTTCACAGCGCGCCGGTGACCAAAATCGTTTGAATTTTGTTGCCGGTCCTCTCGATCCTCAAAAGTTGAGTTACTCTCATCGACGGCCTGGTTCTGCTCTCATACATATAAGGCCCCGAACTGGCGGTTCTTATGCTTATATTGTAACTTTCGATCTTCAACAAGCAGCTTCTCTCTCCCTGTCTTCCTATCTGCCACTACCATTACTTCACATCGCAACATCATACTATCTGCCTACCTCCTCCGCCGCATGTTCGACTACCACGCCTGCTTCTACAACCAAGGCTACAAAATGAAAATGAGACAGAAGGTTGAGGTTGAGCCTTGTCCCGGATACGAGGGAGACGCCACGCCCCACACACGTTATGATCGATATGCGAAATAAGATCGCAATGCTCTATCTATCCTGTGGGTTGATGCCGACGCCCCTCCTGGCATCAATCCCATCAAAGTAGACTTACGACAAGGTGAGTCAAACGCCCATGCACTTCGCACCGGGCTGGGGCGCCGGTACACATCTCAACATCACATACTTACCTGTCAGCGCAACTCGTCTTGTTTCACTACGCTATAGAACTTGCGCAGAGTTCCTTCATGCTCATAGACGCAGTGCACCTCCTTCCGCCACATGTCCCCAACCAAATGAGGAAGAAGTTTCTATAACAGCCAGATTTTATTGCCAACACCTCCAGGCCGAAGAACCGACTTCCCCAAGTTCGTGTTTGAATTTGTCTTGTCTCCAACCAGATTCAGATACTCGTGAGGTCCTTGACAAATTTGTGCGT
>JABCKT010000610.1:0-10060 GCA_018858115.1 Tephrocybe rancida | reverse complement strand
TATAGTGTAGCATTGTGCATTCAATCCCCAAAACTGTGTGGCAACCTGCATGGGGTCATGTGCCACATACATAACACATGTGTTCCCTTGGCCTGGTTCTGCCTCGTGGGTGATGAATGGGAGGAACAGTCCATGGCTGTCTTGCATGGACCATATAGTGTGTGGACAGACTCCAAAGGTTGTGCAGTGATGAGCCTTGAAACCCAGCCACTGTTGCAGTGTGTCGGCAAATGTTATACCCATCTGTGTATATCTTGTTTTCCAGTCCGGTCGTATATTAGCTCCAGAATGGTCCAGGTTGAATAAACCCCATTTCTCTAACATAAGAGATGGATAGGTGCAATATATGCCAAATGCGGAAATGAAATTCATGGTGATGGTGGAGTGTGATAGGAAGATAGGAAGCAGTGTGCTGTCGTTGTTAACAACAAATACATTGATCCTAGACATTTTCTTCTGGCAGAAGTATGAGTAGATGCGGTTGCTGTCCATGGTCTGGCCATGAAATCCACTGAAGTTGTTGCTATCAATTGTATTGTCGTCAAGTTTGCAACCAAACATCTGCTCAAGATCCCACTTCAAGATCCCGGCAACATCAATTGGCACGAAGATGTCAAGGCCTCTGGGGTTGCACGTTCCTGGCAGAAGGCATTCAAGTGCAACCGAGCCTGATATAACTGCATTTGTTCTGTGTAGGAGGTCTAGGAAGGTGCATGTGCTGGGAAGAAAGCGGCCAATTAGGCTGACCATGCTCTTTTCCATGAATTGGGAGACCATGAAGCGATGGGTGGAGTTGGTCTGTGATATGAGGGAGAGTGTGCAGGGATCCATTGATTTGTGTATCTCATCCAGCATTTCTAGCGGCAACAACATCATCTTTTCCTCCCTGCTGCTATCTTCAATGCGCTCTGAGGTATCAATTAGTTTCAAGTCGACAAAGCAAATTTAAAGTTCAGGACTTACTGAGAGTTGTAGAAAAGACTTGAAGCCCATTGTACTCCTTGTCTTCTTCAATCGGGGAACTTTGTATAGACATAACTTCAAAGTTTTTGTCATAGTCCTCTGCATGCTGCTCCTTCAATGAACTGATTGAACTTGACAGTATGACATACTTGCCTTCGATGCCTGCTAAGACAGCAGTCCCTTTCCTCTGTGCCACTCTTACCTTGATACTGTCTGCCACCTTTTCTTTGCTCCTTAGATGGTCAAGTCCACAAGAGAACATAGTGCTGCTGGTTTGCAAAAGTCTTGCTATGGATTTGAAGTCCAGTACATTCAACATGCATAGGACAACTTTTACTGGCAGGGACTCTAGGGCAGATGACATGGTTGCAATGGTGCAGACTAATGGAGATCAGATACAATTTGAGTTCAAGGATGTTGTCATATATACCAGCAGAAGCACCTGAAATATATCTCCATGCCCAGATCTTCTGGTCACCCACCTTTCAGAGCCAGTCTAATGCAATTACCACTGCAATCAGTATCTGATTGGATGTTGTTTGTGCCCGTTTTCCTTTCTTGGGTTTTTTGCCCATCCTCCATCTCCAATCCCGATCTTGGTGCTCGTCTAGTTGACTGCATCTAGATCTGCACTTACATACCATCTGATACCATTACAATAGGTGTTACTTCCACATGAACTTGTATGATTCCCTCATTGATTGCATATCAATTGATTGCTGATTGTGCCCTTTCAGCTCATGGTTAGAATGTGTTTGTTGGCATAAACTTTCTAACGGCAATGTGGTCGTTTCTAGATGTGCTCAACGGGTGCCCCATACCTTGCTGTGGCCCGGCTTAGTTGACCTGGCTGCTTTGCCACGTGTTGATGGTTTTTGGGGCATCTATGAATATTCATGTGTTCCTCAGCTGTACGATCCAAAGTTGCCCTACATGGCATGGATTCCTATGAACATTGAACAGTACACCAATCTGCCTTCCTTGATTTTGTCCTTTGTTGTGCGAGAGGCTCCCTCAATGCAATCCCCCTGTTTCTTCCGATCTGTGGTTCTTCCAAATTGCGGACATATGAACATGTCAGTCCTTGAACCTTTTCGGGAGGAGCTCCACACATACATCGCCCTGGTTCGCCAGGCAATCTCAGGAGAGGAGGCTCATGACCGCAAACGTCTGGCTTATGATAATCTTGTTAAGCGCCATGAATCACTGCATGGCACAAATCCATTTCCAGATCATTCCTGGTGCCACCCTCCTGTCATTGCTATGGAGTGGGCCTATACTGCTTTAATTTCGCTTGGGTTCCACAACATACTTTATTGGGATGTTTTAGATTACTTTGTGTGTCTGAGAAGATGTGTCTGTGAAATGCAGGGGTATCTTCTGTGGCTCCGCAGCATTGCTGATTGGCATGATGTCAAAGCTCATGTTACTGCCAGGCCCCATCTTTGTGGGGTGATTGCAAATAACATGCAGGTCTTTGAGATGCTGTCCCGTCTTGGAGTTCCCATTTGGATGGAAATTACAGACACTGCTTTGTTTGCTTTGCCTGCAATAACTTCAGTGTCCATGCAGCTGTTTTTCCTTTCCACCGGTGTCTGGTCCTCCTCCCACACAGCAGCAGGCCTCTTGGATTACAACCGCAGTGAGTTTGTACACAACACATCTCTGTTCTATTACCCACCTGTAGTTATCAACAAGTTTGATTTTGAATGAGCTGGGCGTGGTTATGAGGGTCATGAAGATGTTATAAGATATGACAAAAGAGTTGTTCAAGATATGTTCAAAATGGTCGACTGTAAAGGTAGGTGCCTTGGCTCGATGTTATTATCTGCTATGTTCCGAATGAATCCAAATAGCAGACGGATTTCCCGAATATTCCGCCTGCTTCCAGGAGCTTCAGAAGTTAGGGATGGAGTATCGCAAGCCATTGGTCAACTTATTCAACACAATTGCTGTCTCCTATTAGTGCTGCAGATGCATCTCATAGTGGGAAGGAACATATTGGTTCCCCAACTGCTTGGTATCGGCTGTTGCATGATAGCGCCGTGCTGTACTTAGCTTGTTCCTGGGTCACCCTGTTTGTGGATATCTGGGCCTTCTCCTCATGGGAGACAGATTATCCTAAGATTGGTGGGGTAGATTTGGAGCCTAAACATGCTCTCTTTTGATGTACTCAGCTCCTCCTCCCCATCTTTTCACCAATATATCAAGCAACAACAAGCGAGGCAGTTTCTTTTTTGTGTGGATGTGCATGCGTGGAGTCTGGTTGTCCAGATTGAGACAGGGAGGCATCAACTCACCTGTTTTCCAGCTGACAACAAAGAAATGGTGGGAAATCCTTGGAGGGACATATTGGAAGGCACAGGTGCCAACCATAAGCGGGACGTTCGATCCAGCTATAGATCCTCCCTTTGATCTGCGCCACTTTTGGAAACATGGTGATCCTCTCATATTCAGCGGTGATCTGTCTGCAGATGTTGCTGTTGATATTGCGCCTTTTTTGTCGGACAGACATTCCCAACTGATGCCATCGTACTTCATGGATGACAATCTGAAAGCATATGTTCTTTGGGATCTGTCACTTGTTCAAATGCAGCTCCAACTCGAAAGAGCCGATGAATCATTTATTTTGGATGGCCCTGAAATAACTGACGTGTCAGCAGTTGCTGCCAGACGACATAGAAGGTTGGATCTTTTCCACCCCCCTGCCTGTTCCCTCATTGGAAGACTCCCTCCTTGGGAGAGGGATTATGATGATGGATCTCAGAAAAAATGGGTTGGTAGGCTCTTTGAGATCCTCCGATCTTGGCCGACAGTCTCAAAATCTTCTTGGTTCTTTGATGGCATGAGCTCAGCACACCCTCATTTCTTATGGAGGACTCTGGATACTATTGATTTGGGTTTGTTCTTCCATGGGACACTGAGCAGTTCAGAAGTATATGCCATAGAACTGTGTTTGATCCTGGTTTATTGTCAGGGTATTTTTGATACTCTTGGAATTCTTCCTATTCTTCCCCTTCAACAACCCAAGTCGGGCTTAGAAGATGCACGCTTTGCAACCATATAAAAACACGCTTATGGTAGATACATAATTTCCGAGTTGACATACAACATAGTCCTGGTCTTTCCCCTCTGCATATCATAAATTTGAGCTACCTACCTAAATATCAGCCCATGGTGACGTCGCAAATGTTCAAGTCTACCAACAACACTCTAGCGTTCTCCACATCCTCATCCTCTTTCGAGTATGCCTAGTGTTATGAGGTCCGGTTTCAGCGACCGGAAAAGACCCCAACCCGACCAGACTGCAACTGCAAAAGACCCGACTTCAAGTTGCAGTTGCTGGTGAGCAACCAGCGGTCGCAGTTGCAGTTGCTAGGATTTCGATGGATTTTGCAACCGCCTCCGACCGGTTGCGACCGGTCGCAACCGCTGTGTGCATAGATATACTCTAGCCCCTTCAAATCGATCCCTGGCACATCCAAATCGGACAAGAACTGATGGAGTTATGACCAAAACAATCCGGGTTGCGGTCAATTTGTGTACTCCCCACCGATTTGAGCATATCTCTGTCAGTTCTTGCCCGATTTGAAACGTGCCGGGCTGCAAATAAAGGTAAGGAAAATATCTACACGCTACATTGTTGCACGATATATGTATTACATTGGTTGTGACCGATGACCAAAGCAATACCGGATGCGGTCAATTTATGTACCCCCCACCGTTTTGAGCATATCTCTGTCAGTTCCTGCACGATTTAGAACGTGCCGGGCTCCAAATAAAGGTAAGGAGTATATCTACACGATACAATACTGCACGTTGTGTATATTACCCCGGTTGCGACCGGTCGCAACTGGACAAAGACCGGTCACAACCTGGTCATGTTGCCACTGGTTGCAACTGGTCTTTTTGATTCTGCGACTGCTAGAGACCTGTTGCTACCGGTCGCGGTCGCAGTTACTACATTTGGGCATCCCCAGCAACCGGTTGCGGTTGCGGTTGCAGAAAAAACAGGCAAAAGACCCGACCTGACCCGACTTTAAAACACTAAGTATGCCATCTTTCACTTCAAGGTTTTCATAGAAGTGTATTGCTTAACATTCAGCTGTCTGACTGCTTTGATCCTGGCCTCCATGGCTGCCTGGTGTCTGTGTTTGAGCAGGTGAATGGTCTCTCGGAACAATAGGAGCCACACCTGGCAAAATCTCGTGTCCAGTTGTGTCAGGGCATGCATAATAGGCATCATCTTGAAGTGCCCGCCAGCTACCGGGATGCAGACAAATGACAGCTGGATCTTGACAATATCTCCTACACGGAATCTTCCTGGGTCTATCTCAATGTACCTTGTCGTTCATGAGTGCTTGAGCTGAGACTGAGCTGTATTTGCATACCTTTTCACTCCTCCAACATGTGCTAAGGCTCTATACTTGACATGATTGTCAGGTCTGTGGAAAAACAGGTCAGACCTGCAACTCCCTCTAAGACACCTAGCAGGTCTGTGAGTAATCCAAAGGGTACACTGTCTTCTTGCGGTGCATTGCTCCTGGCTGTGAAATAGTGTGTGTGGAAGTCGACTGTATCCATGTTCATGAATGAGGACAGCTCCCAGTTATCAAGCATCCCGTCGGGCAGATGGCTCGCAAAAAGAACCCAAACTTTACGGATATTCTGGACCCCAGCCTGGAAAGATCCTGTGTCAAGACCTGTGAGAGTTACACCTTGCCTCATCTGGCGTATTTGATGGGTCGTGAATCGTGATAACCTTAGGATATTTGTCAGTTTGGGATCAACCTCCTAGAGAGAGGTTCACGAACTCGTCCGCTTTCACAGGAGGCAAGTGTTTCTTGGACAATATGCCTTGAAACCTTATTATACATTCTTCCTGGCCATCCTGCTTATTGGATTCCTGCACAAGCCACCAAGCTTGTGGCCCGGCGAATTCAGATATATGTATGTCATCTGTCTATAATGACTCAGATTGAAATGAGTTGTTCAGTGTGGGTCCACTCACCTTCAAGGTCGCAAGCTGCAGGCTCTGCATTGAGGTGCTTGTAGCTTGAATTCTGTCACTTGCTGTGTCCTGGAGAGTGGCAGCTGTGTCACGTCAGGTTATGCGCCACACTCCTTTGTCTACAGGCTCCTCACCTGCATTGGCTGTGTTGTAATGCTTGTCCATTGATACAAGTGGTCCGATGGTGTTCAGACTGAACTATGATTGTAGCTGGATAATATCTGTTTCCAATGAGCTTCAATCTGCGATCTCGTATTGGTCTGCCATGTGCCATCCCACCCCAAGACATCACCCTGTCCCTGCAACTTGACCCTGCAGCTGAACTTGTTGCAAATCATGACATATCTCCGTAAAGAGGCAGGCACTCCCATGAAGAATTTCTCCATTCGTTGTGCTAATATACACATCAATTTTTATATTTCCAACACCATCAATTTCTTTTTTTGTCGGTTATACTGGCATGGCTTTTGTCAGCTTTACAATCATTCACACTGCCTATAAAGGCCCTGCTGATTCCAGGATATAGCAACATTCCTCCCATCATGTCAGCACGGAAGAAGCAGCCCACCCCCGAATCCGATAACGATTCCCTTGAGGATTTCGTAGTTCCACACACCGTGTGAGCACCACCTCTCCATCATTCTTTCTTATTCTGACGTCTTTCACAACCTGTCAGAGACCTTAGTGGTGCTGACAATGACGAGGTCAAGGAAGTCGTCGAAGTCAAACGGTATTATCTTTCATTGTCAATGTTAATCTGTCGTTGATGACTTTCCAGGAAGAAGGCATCCCCCATCAAGAAAAAAGCGGTGGCCAAAGCAAAGGCCATTGCTAAGTTAGTTATCTCTTTGTTCAGAACATAATCAATTTTCCGATGGATTCCCCGAATGGCCTTTTAACTCTCGTCGCTGTATTAGGTCGCACAAGAGCACCGAGCTCTTGGAACTCACTTCCAGTGAAGAGGAGTGAGTGTCTTCAGACCAAAATATACTATGTTCTGATGCTTTCTAGGCCAAGCAAGCTTGAGAAGGATGACAGGCACGTCCTTTCATATTCTCTTTGACTTATGGTTTCATATATTCGCTGGCAGCGTGTATCAATCTCCCGCCAAGTCCTGTGCTCTTGTTAACGCTACTGGGTTAAACACTCGGGCTAAGGCTGCATGCGTTGAAGATTGTTATTCTTTTTGTTTGACTCACATTGCTGACTGTCTGGTGTATAGCAAGCGGCAATTTGTTCCTGGCTCGCCCGACAGAGATCAAAGGTACTGACTACTGTGTTTTACATCTGTTCACTGTATTGATCTGCATATTTAGCCCTTCTCAGGAGATCAAACCTGTGAAGAAAAAGCCTCGCCGTGCACCAGTCAGGGCTGTCACACCTGTGGAAGACTCTGTCGGTGAAGATAGTGATAATCTTCCTGTTTCTCCATCCAAGCCTCCTATGGAAAAGGACAAGGGCAAAGCCGCGGCGCCAGCTCCTCGCTATGTGTTGTCATACATTGAACACATTACCACTTTATTGAATCTGAAACCGTGTTCTTTCAGCACCTCACAACGACTTGGCAAGCGCGGATCCACTGCCAAACCGGACACAGATCAAGAAGACGCCGTGCATAGTGATGAAAGTTCCAAAATGGCCTCAAAGACCATTGGATTTTCCAGCTCCAAACCAGATGCTTCTAATCTTGCAGAGCCTGTCACACTCGATTCGCTCTTGATTCTGACTGTTGCATAGGACACTTCCATTTTTTTTGTATTGAACTCTGTTAACAATTTGTCAGGAAACTTCCCACTAAATGCCAGATCCCAAAGGATGGTATTGACAACGAGCTCGCCAAGGAGTACGTAAACCTTCCGAACCTCTTGTGAGTTGTCCATCCACACACATGCTATATTCACCTCCTAACCCTTCTCGTTAGGTATGGTGAATTGTTGACTTGGAATTCTAAGCCCGGAGATGGCTTCATGTTCTTCTCATCGTGGCCTCAGCTTGTCCCTGATATTGACATGAAGTATGTAACTCATTCTGTACAGGTGTACAGGTGTGACCTTTTGCTCATTCTTTGCTCAGTAATGCAAAGGCTGCTATGTGCTTTGTTTCCTCTGGGAGATACGTTAACCCTGCACTCGTTTCTCCAAGAAAGCTGTCAGCACTGCTGATGGGGCCCAACAGTTCCAGAAAGTAGATGCAGATCGGGACCAAGTTTGCTGTTTGCCTCACGGCTGTCTGTGTTGGTGCCTCCCATCTTATAATGCCCCCTGCCTGGAGGGAGGGGCTTATGGTCACTAAATACATCTCTGGGAACCCACACTCCTATGACTTCGCAAGATTAAGCGCCCTTCTCTGCATGGTCTTTCACGAGAAGGCCTTGAATGCTCAACTGTCTCTTGATGAGCTGTCTTTTCAAACCAAAGCATCGAACCCCGGTGTGTTGCTGTTTCCTTCCCGCAAGATGTTCACTCTCTGATTCTTGTTGTCCAGCTTCCATGTCAAGTACCCCACAGAGGAAGGTGATTCGAACATTCAAGAGTCCTGTGAAAGTCAGCAGTCAGGCAGGCCCCTCAGCCCCAACCCCTATCACAGCTTTCTTTCCCTCCGCGTTGGATTTCAATGCCGACGGTGAGTTTTGAAACAACTCGGCATTGAAAGTGAATCTTAGCCTATTGCAGTCCCTATATATGATGCTCGTAGCGTGTCCATTGACTACAACAAGGATCTCCCCTTCTTGTTGAGCAAGTTACCCCCCTTCACCAAAGGGGAGGTACCACTTGACTCTTTTGCTGTTGTCAGGTACTCTGCCTCTACCTACAAGGATGGGAAGGCAAGGTTAACCTGAGCTTGAATGTCCTGTTCATTATCGTTGTTGGCACACCTTAAACATCTGATTTACTTAGTCTACGATACCTTCTAATGTGCAGATGTTCAACCAACCATAGCCAGTCTCAGTATTTAGCGTCACTGTTCAACCTCTGCATTACAAAATATACCACTACTGCAACCTCAAATGGAAATAAGGCGACAATTTATAGCCCTGGCAAACTTACACAAAATATTTTCCACCATGATGTTGTCGAACATGAATTCGTTCCTTTCTTCTAGTGTTAACATCTCGCACATGACCTTGACTGCAATTGTAAATGCCTTTGACACCTGTTCTCCACTGGTTTTCCCTTTAAATTTTGTCCCCTTAGGTAGCAGTTGAAGATATTGCAAACCAGCAACTGCGCCTTTCTCAATTCGAGCAAGGAGCTTGCCCAGTTCCTCGTCAGATGGCGCCCGGACGACACCAGCATAGACGTAGTCGCACATCAGAAGGTATGCAGTGAGTGAACCTATCTGACTGAACACAACCTTCTTTGTTATCTTGTCTGTTGCCATAAACCAGTTGTAGCATTCAGTGAAGGGTACAAGCCTGCCATGGACGAACTTGGCCCAGCTGTGCACTGCTAATGCTTCCACATATTCAGAAACCAAGCCTACATTGTGACCCTTGCAATGCTGGCCATATGCTTGTTGGTTGCAGAAAAAGCTCTCAGGCTCATCACGATGCCGATGTCTGGCTTGGTCCCATTACATTTGCGAAGATCTTGGTCTCCACTTCTGAAAACCTTATGCCAAAGGTGACCACTTCAGGCAACCCCCTAGCAGTACCCTGTTAGGGTAGTTATTGCCTACTACATAACTCCCCTAAGAGGCCCTGGGACCAGGTCCCAATCCAACCCCCCCAGGAGCGCCCAAACCATCAATGGGAGCACCCACACCATCAATGGGAGCGCCCAAAATAGCCGTGGGCTTGCCCATTGTCTGAACATTTGATGATGGGCACGCCCGGGTCTGTTACCTCCATATGGGCGCTCCCACAATAGGAATGGGCGCACCCAGGCATAGTTTACATCCCTGGGCACGCCCACAACAGAAATGGACATGCCCAAAGGAGATGGGCACACCCAAACAGGCCCACAACAGAATTGGGCGCACCCAGATGTAATATTGAATTTAGCAAGGTTTACGGTGTGATATAAATTATTCTAAAGTGTACAAGTCTCTTAGAACATATATCTACATGTTTTCCAACACTTACCC
>JABCKT010000609.1:0-10070 GCA_018858115.1 Tephrocybe rancida | reverse complement strand
CTTATATGGCCTTGTGATCCGTGACAATATTGTGACGTTCCAAAAGGTCATACCTAGTTTTCCCAGAGTTGCTGATGCAGTGGCAGCCTTCTGACAACGACTTTCACTCCTACCATGATCTCCAAGCCATCTCCAGGTCTGGTCATCGAGCAGTCATTGGGTGCATACCTCCAGGATGAGCGTTATATCTGGAAATCCGAACACACGGGCCTATACTAGTCGCTATCTGGCCAATTGTATTTCAAGTCACACGAACCGCCCTCTTCAAGCACAGCAACAATTAACTGCATACGAGGGGAAGTGGACGCGTCTTGAACTGAGCAGCTGGTGTGTCCTGTTTTCTATCAGTATGTTTTTGGGACTTCAGTCTGATTGTGTGTCGACTTTGGTCTATTATTCCGGACGATCTGCTAACACAACTACGATCCTTACCGCTAAAGGGCACGATACTTCTTGGATCTAAACATAGCACCCCATACTGTCTCAAAAACTTCGCGGTGTGCTGATGCTTCAAGTTGGTGATTCGGCCTGGGCTGTATGTGACTTTTTGCTTCCTTGTGTCTCGATGAATGACAGTTTCTCCTGTTCATAGATACCACCTTATGCTAAACAAAAGTACGCACTGAATGTTATACCGAGATTTAGGTGCTTATCCAACTCTTCCAAAGGAAACTCGGCTGACGATTTCCAGCTTTCATGTTGATAAGTTACTCGAAGACCACCGGCCTATCTAGCGCAAAAACGCCCATTCGACCCGTTCAAGAGCCAATCGTCCAGCCTTGACATCTAGCAGCCTGCTGGACACTCGCATGCGCCAACGAGTGGCACATTCCATCTCACGTACAACTCGGAGCATGGGGGTAGCATGTAATCTGTTCCAAGATGCACCTTCAGCAATAAGTTTGTGTAGTCCGTCACGGTCGAATTCATATCTGTGGTACTGATTTGACTAATTTCTAGGGACATGTCTCATTGACTGCCCACAATAGCACCGGTGCTTGGGGTGCCGTATAATTGCTTGGTCAGTGCTGGTGATGCCATTTTGTTTTAATCACTGTCTGACTTTGCCTGTAATTAGAATTAGCAGTGCTCAGAATAAAAGAGACACTTCACATTCTGCTGGCCAATGCGACTGATACAAGAGTTGAATGTTGAAGACGAGCTGCAAGTTGCCATTCGGTTGCAATTACATGCAAGCATCCACAGCTGATTTTGCCCCTTCGCCCACATGCGCCTCGAAGAAATAAGTGACGATTGCCACGACGCGGCTCTGGTGGCTCTCGGAAGAGCGTCCCTACAGTGCCACGGAACTCGGATATGTTTATTTAATGGTCACATGACCGCGTTTATGTCTGTCACTGTGGCAGTGGCCAGTGCCAGCAGCAACCTCATCGACCTTTTATCTCTTCCATCATGTCGATGTCGATCTTCGAGCGTCATATTATTTCTCAAATCCAAAACCTCAGCTTTCCGTGATCAAGGCCTGGTATTTCCCTCCTCCCCGAGCGGCCTTCGTTCCAATGGCTCTTCCTCTTCCTCCCTCTGTTCAAGAAATCCTCGAGATCATTGTGCCCACCCCCACTCAAACCTTCACACCTGAGCCAATCCGTACCCAGCCAGTCCTCAACATCGCCAGTTCTCCAACTACTGCCCCTCAAGACCTCATAGGCCCTCTCCAATTCGCAGCAATCGTTGTAATCAGCTGTGGCCACATGTGTTTTGATCGGTGTCGTCTGTTCAGTAATCAAAAAGGCGACCTCGTACTGTTTTGGGAAACCTGCCGAGGGCAATTTGACCAGGAAACGCTGGGGCCTACTTTCATGTGTACTCCTCACCGTCGGAATCATCTCTGGCGCCAAGTACGCATCCTCTCGTTTCGGCCTGGACCTCGCCGACCTTGACCCTCTTGCGTATACCCACACGACCTTCCTTACAATCACTCGAACCGGCACATTCTCCTTCCTGCTCTCCTCTCTCGATGTTGGACTCCTCTTAGGCCCTCTCAAACACGGTTTCAACGTCATGTTTCCAGCCGCAGCCCAGGGTGCCCAACGGGGCCCGAACCCAATCACCTCCACCCGCTTCACTCCCGCCGACATCGAACGTATCATTGACTCACTCAAACGTAGTGCCGAAACCTCACAATGGGACCCAAGCACCCCTACCCTCACCCCTGCCGACATCGAACACTTCTTTGGCCCTCTCAGACGCACTGCGTTTCCAGCCGCTGCCAATGGCGTTCAATTCGTCATCATCTTTTCCATCCGTGATACACTCCTCGAGATCAAGGCGATGTTCTCTCGAAGCCTAATCTCTGTTGACCTTGGACTCCTCTTTGGCCCTCTTAGATGTGGGTTGTGCACTGCGTTTCCAGCCACAGCCAGGAACGTCCTTACTTCGATCCTCACAATGATCGCGTCGACTTTGCACCTCTCCGTCATCTTCAGATATCTTCTGAACCCTTTCGAGTATTATTTCAACATCGCATCTACAGCCATGGTCGGTGGCGTGCAATGGATCCAAGAACCCCTAGGCCCTTACAAGGAGGTGCTCAAGCTTATTCTCCCTTCTGTAACAAAGTTGGATCATTGTTGGCGTCATGATATATGTCAATTTTAGCTATGACGGCAACCCAGGAGCTGCGACGGCAAATGTATCTAGTCAAGAAGGGATCCCAACCACCAACAGTGCTGGCGACAACCGAGTTAGTACCTCCGACAATGCTGCCTCGAACGACGCATCAACATCAGGCCCGGTGACCACTACACAAAGCGCGCCTACTCGATTGATCCCAGCACTGGTCCGACGCGCCCTTGAGCTCATCCGCGCCGCATGCCGCTACATCAATTTCATTTACAAGGCTCCACACATGCGCCTCGAGCTCGAAGACCGCCTCATCCACGAGGAATTCCTAAAACTGACAGCCAAACGATCAGGAATGGTAGAATATTGGTTGTACCTTGAAGAGACGAGGCAGGCAAAACGCCTTCAGCGCAAACTGGATAGAGCTGGGACGGCGCTGTCGGAACATGCAGAGGAGATCGTTTATGTTGGGTTGAGGTGCAGTGATTTGGAGGAGAGGAATGCGTATCTGGAGGATGAGGCAAGGGATGCAGTCGTAGAGAGCGAGGTGCCTCCGCCGGATTATATGTTGATTTTGGGTTTTGTTCGCCTTTGTTGGTGTGCTAATGCTTACTTTTAGATGAGCAAGGCGCCTTCGATGAATGCAGGAAGTCCGAGATTTGGAAAATCCTGCCAGTCCCGTGCCCACGAGTCCTGCCCACCCGAAGTCGATTTCACTTCATCCACCCTCCATACCACCACATACATCCTTGAACACGTAGAAATGACCATGTTGGGATTATTTCTTGTAGTATTTTGAAATATGGCGATACTTGAGAGGGAGTTGTGTGAAGTCTATTTTTAGATGTCATCATGAACATCCTGTCCCACCGAATCTCGCCGTCCATGGGCTCTACCTGAGCAAATCCATACATACATGTACTGTTTTATTCAATTCCTATTACCTAAAACTATGATCGGGCAAGATTGCGCCAACTTCAGTGCCATTGAGTCGGGATGGCAACTTCCAAATCACATGGCACAAATTGCCCTTCTGGCTGCATAAGTTGAAGTTGGTAGCCTGACCAGTCTATAACAATATTTGAGTATATTATGTAGCTAATCTGGTATCAAACTCCTGGTCCAATCTACGCGAAATCACCTGAAAATGTCTTGTGGTACACCTGAGTGGGACAGGCGGGAGGGACTCGTGGGATTTTCCAATACTCGGTCGTCCTCAATGAATGGCCACCTGCTGTTGTTTCTGGTGCGGCGGACCTGAGTCTGGGGCGAGAGTTTTCGAAAGTGAGTTCCGACATTCATAAACTTCTTATTATGTAAGGCGGCGCTTCCGGCCCATACTACCGTGACTGCAGTCTACTGTATACTCGCTAAGAACGATAAGACCACAGATTCACATAGTTTAGTTCTCAGCATTCAGCTTGAGTGTACATAGTGCTTCAGTTGTTCTTTATCTTACTTCGAAGTTGTGGAACCAGGGGCTGCTGCCGCCAAACCCGCCCACTGAGGAAGCCATGTAGACTCTCGAGGAGCTTAGGTTCTATTATAATGAAAGTACTGTATAGTCAGATAAGGATATCTACTAAGTATCCTTATACACACTACGCTGGTGGGTTGAGTCCCGAGAGCCGTCTTTGAGCCAAGCATTGCACGCCACACTTGAATGGCACACCAATTAGGCGCCCATCTATCAGACAGTCCTTGTGGTTCAAAGAAGTCGTTTACACATATATAGAACTGTACACATCGAGAACAACGAGTTTTTATCTCTTTGCTCATGTTGCAGTGGCTACTTGCAGGGGCACAACAGGAGGCACAAGAAACAGCGTCTATACATGTTTCGATGGAACACAATGGGAAGAACTGCGGAGACAATTGGGAGACAAAGGAAAAGAGCCCGAATTGCGCCCGGCAGATCAAGTGTCGTCATGGCACATGGCTCAAGGAGATGGGGGCTTTAGACGGCTATTTGAGGCCTGAAATAGAAGAGGTCCGCATGATGTAGCGAGTTTTCAGGCTAGTGTGTAGGGCCAATCAATAATACACCTGCTCTTGGCAAGCCCAGGAACTGGGGTGGGTGATGCTTGATGATCTTGATTGAGTAGATTCCGCCGACTGATTCCTGCATCTGAGAAAAAATAGGTTTTATGATCTGCGACAAGTAATTAGAAGGACAAGGTCTGCTCATGGGCTATCGATGACAAGTGACTCAGTTGTACGAAGGCCACGTTATTGTATGAGCTCCGACATCTGGCTGGACTCTCATCGACGGAAAGTTCAATGTTGGGTCGTGTGTGTGGTTAGCAGTAGCTCCATTCGATGAGATTCTAGGAGGCCCTGAAAGAGAGCCATTAGAAGATCGAAAGGCACGCGTCCACGAAGCCGGCGCTGCTCCCGAGGCATGAAGTGTTGTTCAGCCAGATGGGTACATAACAAAATGCACGAAGGACTTCGATTCGTAGCGAAGTAAGACAGACAGCCCACACAGCTATTGAATACAACGCCTCCTTCAGGAACACGTTGGGATATATTTGTTTTGGAGTGTTCATCGTGTGCTCTCAATGGACTTCAACTCGGGGCCTTGAGTCGGACATTGTACGCCACACAGGATCATCCATGAAAGGAAAGGAAATCAAATCAAACAGCGAGAGGCGGTGTCGACGATTTACAGGGTCCTGCGAATCAAAGATATGTACTCTATCTGCGATTGCGAATGAGTTGATTGCAGACATGACGTATTCGGATTTCCCTGAGCCGCAGATGCACAAGCAGCACACGGTTACAAGGAAAAGAACACATGTTATATATTGAAAAACGAATATGACAAAGGAGTGTGAGGACAAGGAGAAAGTACAGCCTCGAGGTGATTGGAGCGCTGTGTTTTGGTTGGGTGAGTCGAATTTGGGTTGGTGACAGAATTAGGCGCCGACAGGTCAAGTGGAATTTAGGCCACAATGAACCATCTTTTGGAGCTCTCGGGAGTGCGTACATTAGGTTTGTATGGCCTACGCAGTGAGGAGGAAATTCTGCTAGAACTTGGAATTTCAGTTTGAGGGGCATGGTGCAGGTTGGACGATTCGACCAAGTTAGGCGCGGAGTTGATCATCGATCATCACTGGCGGCCATCATGATTGGATTGGTTCCGGATCCCGACCTTTTGTCAAGCTCTACCATTACTCTACCGTCATGGCTCGTGAAAATCCCAACTTGGGTAATGGGGGCCATTCTCTTTGGTTATCACTATGTCAGAGAAATGGAAAGAGGCTCCCCAGGCACTCCAGAAAGCTCTGGCGAAATCTTCGTTCTTCGATCACCATGTCTTCCTGGGTGATATGTGGCATAGTGAGGTCTTTTGAGTCAGACATCAGCCTTATCTTCTTTCTCGTGGATACCAGCTACGCCCTAGGTACAGCCCCGACCGGATACCTTCCTGGAAAGACCATGACTTCCATATATCATCCCTCACCCATTTTGAAGACTCCATTATCAGCCACGTAAGTTCATCTTTTCTTGAATATAAACCAGAACGAAGATAATTGACCTTGTCTTAGAGAGGTAACATTCTCAACGTGGTTCGAGTTAGTGATGGCCCCAAAGTCATAATCAAATGCGTTGACATCAGTCAGAGTACCGAAGCACTGTACATTTATCCTCGAAGAATCACACAGTCCCTGTCCTCGACACCTATCTGTTTCTGATGCTGAGTCCAAGGCTCTACTTGTGATGCCGCAATTTCTCAGTTTTGCCCAACTGCCTTTCAAGTTCAGACAAATTGGTGAATTTGTAGAGGCTGTAGAACAGTATTTGCAGGCGAGCAAACCCACAAGGCCCTATACCGGTGCCTCCTCACACCTATGCCAGGGCCTTGACTTCAAGCATAAGCACCAAAATGAGCACCAACTTGTGCATCGGTAAATCTTGAAATCACTTGTTTTCTGCCGTATTGACAAAAAGCTTTTTTAGAGACGCCTGTTTTCTTAATCTCATGATGGATACGTCGAAGGCCATTCCTCGCGGCTTTCATCAAATGAATTCTCATACTCATGATGGCGTCGCCCTCGGTCCTGGAGCCCCAGGATGGCCGACTTAAAACTCCTCAAACTCCCCAGAGGTATGGTTACTACGATCTAGAGACTAGCAGCTTTAACAAAAATTTTCACCTCCGCCCGAGGTACATATCGATCTCAAATCTGGTTTAATCCTGATCTCGTTGTGTCTGGGATTTAAGATTATCACAGTTTGTCAGGATGAAAAGGCACATGAGCGCGTGGGCCCACAGGCCCACAGATCAATATAGATGCTCTGGAGTCAGCACACAAGTGTATCTTGGAAGTGGTGGCGCTGGATCTACGATAGCTGTGTCCCTCTGTCCCACTAGCTTGGGCTCCCCTCTCCAATCCGCTTATTTTGGTCTGCCCGAGAGATCTTTCTTTCTTGAGATGCATTTGAGTCCACGAATTTGTTATCGACATCTTCGTAGCTCGACTAGGAACTCCTTCGTTCCCGCCTTCGTCGAATGAAACCATCCGATCATCTAATCCCATATGTTCTCTGCGGTCGACTGGCCAATGCTGTAGACTTCAGACGGCTAGCCAAGGCCCCCGGACACAGTGGCAGAAAGTGGCCCTGACAAGACAACGACTCCGCACCCCCTATGATGTGCTCGCTACAGCAATCTTTCAATTGGCAACAGTTCTGATTCCCTTTCGGCACTCTTCCTGTTCATTCCGTTGTATATCATGTAACGTGTTTCATCGGCGGAACCATTGTTCCTTGTATGCTGTGTTGTGTCATGTGGGATCCATCTCAAATTCAATCTTGTTCAATAATTGATCTCTGATATGCCTATCACTACGCCCCACAGCATATCTCTTAGTCTAGGCATGTAGTTGCATTTGACTTGACGAAATCCTTTGTCTTGTATCTTCTTCAGACCTAAAGCTGCCATGCACCTCATGTGTCCGGGGCAGTACTAAAATTCGGTAGATCCAAGCAACGCGGACATGCTGAGACGGGCGCCTATCAAGGCTGTTGTGTGGCGTATATCGTCGGGTTTGACAGTAAGGTTTGCAGTATAAAATTCTATAACGAAATGTGATACATAGTCAAGAGTATGATCTGAACTCTATAGCGTGCGATCCGTCAAAAGTATGGGTCATCTTTACACCAGACGCGGCTGCAAAGTGTCTGAGAGTCAAAGGGTCCGAACATTTTCAATGCTCGAGAAGGTGAAGGTCGTTCCAAAGGGTTCGTAGCAGTCATCGCTTTTGCAATGGGTAACAACACTCCGAGACCTCCGTACTTCTGTCCGATATAATCAGAGGAGCCAGCGGCTTGAAATTCGTGCTATCACTGTACCTCAATTAATTCCAGTATAACATTTCCCAACTGGTACACATCCAGTTTGAACGGATCGTAGGGTTTATTGGCAAGGAGCTCGGGTACGGTCCTGTCTTGCCCACACAATCCAGTCGAAGTTTCATATTGTGTTTGCGGGGGGTATTGGCGTGACAATCCAAAATCAACTAGATAATACTTGACTGGACATACAGACCAGCGTTCAAACCACTCAAAACAACCGCTTATGCCATCGTGGCTGCGAGGACTCATGAAATGAAAACCACGAGGGATGACCTTCGATGTATCCATCATCAGGTTGGTGTAACAGGCGTCCCTATAAAGTGCTTGATCAACGGGTCAGGAAAAGTGCTTCAATTACAGGCCTACCTGTGAGCAATCCTGTGTTCATGCATGAAGTCGAGGCCCTAAGTGTAGTTTTAGTCAACGATAGACTACATCTGAAGAAGGCTGATTATCACCTGCAAAAACTGTTCCACTGCCTCTACAACTTCGCCGACACAGCGGAACGGCAGACTTGCAAAGTTTAATAGCTGTGGCATCACAAGAAAGACCTTCGTTTGATCGTTTGGGACAGCAAGTACAGCGAGTATAGGCACGCAGTGATTCTTGGGATCTGTCGCCAATTCTGGTGAATTCAGATGACGTGCAATTTGAATCTCCTCTGCACTGGAGCTGATATCGACGCATTTGATGACAACCTGGGCTCCGTCACTGACTCGGACAGCGTCAAGAATATTACTTCGCTAGGTGTGTATAAGCTATCTACATGCGAGAAATGAAATGCGGGATGTACATGGATCAGCATTGAGTCTTCGAAATCATCCAGGGACCCCAGGAACCCTTTGTGAATTTTCCAGGATGGTACCCATTCAGGGTGGTACCTAGGACGCAGCTGAAAACCACAAGAAAGAAGATATGGTTGGTGTTTGACCCAGAACATCTCTACACGCAAGTGGTGGCCAAGGAACACATGGCGTACAGAATCTGGAGGTTTCCTCAGAGCAGTTCGAAGGGCCTCGGGAGCCTCTTTCCACTTTTCTGACATTGTGTTGCACCATCTATCGTCGATTATGTCGCCTGGGTTGTGAGGAGTTGAAGTCATGATTGGATTAAGGAACGTACTGACGGTAACCAGTGTGCTATATAATGAGAGTTAAAACTCCGCTAAGCGCTGAAGATAAGAACTTGATCTTGGTCAAAACGTGGATTGTGGCCACTATGAAAGTTGGGCTTTCAAGGCCCCTGCCTATCAAGCATGAGGGCTCTAATAGAGCATCCTAAGCAAGAGCTCCTGGAAAACTATCGAGTTGAAGTAATGATGTAAGTCATCAAGAGGTGACTTTCAGGCCACCCGTTATATCAAGTATTGCCTGACTCCTCGTACCGGTGATGGGTTCGACACAATCCTATTAGGATGGTCTAAAAATTGGGTGACCTAGTTTATGGCTAGATCGATTGAGTGTTTGGTGCTTGAAACCAATCCACAACAACCACAAAACCTGCCTTGGACAAGGGGTTCTGTTAAAATGCAAGATGCTTTATTGGCTAGGTTAATGATTTACTTTGAAGCGCTCGAAATGGGAGGAATGGAATAAGGTTGGCCGTGGTACTCGAAAGGGATGGAAAAGATAAGGTCGGAAAGGTTTATGTATGGGAACAGGTTACCTTGAGCAGCACAGGGATGAAAGATTTCAAAAGAAATGAAGCTACGGGTTTGGGAACGGAATTTGAAATGGAGGAGGGTTTGAATGATCTCGAAATCTGAGCTATGGCGGGCGAAGGGTAAATCGATGTATGAACTCTCCGGTACTCCGTCGAGTAGTGTAGGATCGAGGGGGTTGGGAGACTCGATTTCCGAGATAAAGCAGAACGTAGGCAGAGTCGCGGCAGACAGGGTGAGCTTAGCGGGTGGAGAGAGATAGAGTGACGTTGGCGGAAATGTTATTAGCAGATCGCTAATGACAAATTATGATCCTGAAGTGATCAAAGTAGTAGCGCGGGTGGACTGTACACGGAGGGTAATTCTCCAGTAGGTCACGGATACTGACGTTGGGGAATGGGTAGCGAAATTGGGGCTGAACAACCGGGCTAATGTCTTCGATGATAAGGAACGTTCGTTCCTCTGC
>JABCKT010000608.1:0-10080 GCA_018858115.1 Tephrocybe rancida | reverse complement strand
CCCGAGGTTATGCGAACACACAACAGGGCCTGGGCTTTCCACCGTGTTGTAAGGTAGGGCTCCAGCATGGCAGGGGTCGGGGTGTGTGCGGGAAGCGGGGGAGTCCGTTTCGGGACCATCCACGAGGTGGATACGATGGTATCTGACAGTTTTTAAGTAAGGTGCCAGATTTCGGTGTTGGAGGCTTGAAACCCGTCCATCTAGGAGGAACGACTTCAAATTTCGAAGTCTGCACATTCTGCCTAAAACATCGGAGGTAATCCGCAATCGAGAAGGATCAGGTTGTGGTCTCAAGGACAATGAACGTACCATCGGCGCCCATTGTGCGGCAGCAACGTCGATTCACACTGACCACTTGTCCGTCTGTAGCGGGTTGAACTGCGCGGGAGGCTATTTAGAGTACGAAATGAATGAATGTTTCGTAACATGCCATCATGCATACGCCCGAAATAAGATGCAATAAATTGCCTGTAATGGAAAGGGGGCTGAGCTGAGTGAACGTTCAACGCGATCGTCATGTTCGTATCGCATTGCGTAACCGCTACGAGCGGAGGCGAGGGCTGCATGTCAACCACCAGGCAACGAAGCTTGGGAAAGGCAGATATCTGACGAAGTAATGAAAGATCGAAGGCGCTTGACAGCTTGAGAGAATGAAGGCAGCGTAATTTAGCCAGTGTTGCCATCTCTGCGAGGAAGATGGGCCACGAATAGCAAAATGCCTGAGATCGGGTGCGATTTGCTGCAGCGTGTATATGAATGGCTGAATGTTCCTATGATCTGGGAAGACGACCCGAAACTCCACCGTTTCCAGCACTAGCGATAGGAGTGAGGACGGCGTAGGGATTGTGAGAGCAGGAGAATCTTCTTAAAGATGGTAGTAGCGTGATTCAAGATGACGCGAAGGGAGGACGGTAAGTGACTGTGTAGTGGAAATATTCGGATCCTGCGAGAATACGCCACGAAACGCTGCATGTCCTCGTTCTGTATATCATCGAAAAGCATCTGTGGAGACATCTTGAATGATATGCTAGTGTGTTCAAATCTCAGTCTACTCACATAAGTGGCATCAATCTTCTCAAGGGTGGTTAGCAGCCGCAGGAGGGGTAAAATCGTGTCCATGCATCGCCAAAGTTCATCTAGAGCAGGTTCTTGGAATGATCTGCAAGTAAAAGCGGCCTAGTATAGGTGTGGTTTGAATCCGGAGGGTGCTGCCTGTTCTGATCCGTCGACTCCATCGTTGAAGGTCTCCAAGACTTTTGCAAGAATCTTGGAGTGCAGTATTTGAACGTTGTGAGTGGTTCAATCAGAGTCGCGTGCAGTTAAAGCTCCTCCACTTATTAGGGGTAAGGAATAGACGAATGAGCGTCTGTTCCTCCTCAAGTACGTTGCGTCTCGTCACGGTGAACACCAATTATGATGTATGTATGGCCCGACCCATGGAGCGAAGCCACATCCACCAGCCTATGGCAAGTGATTAAACCCTTGACGTCCATATTCCTTTTGAGCCTAGAAAGTGGTCAGTTTAATGTAAATTTAGATCCACTCAGAGTTGCTGTATGCGGCCTGAGGGGCCCTCTCGGTAAACTCACAAACTCAGTGCCTGGGCCATTGCGAAGCTATTGTTCGATTGTTGAAATTAGAAGCGCCCTCATTACTTGTGGCCATCCAATGGCTCGTAAGTCGTGCTTAACCAAGTAATGCCATAGTGAAGTAGCGGTGGTCAATAGGTGATTCCTGTTGAAGCTTGGCTGGGCCAGCCGACCAGTTGGCGGAGCTGAAAAAAGGATGGCATGTGACCGCGACGCGGCGTCGAGACGCGCTGGACCCTCTCTAAGTTGTCTTTCTACTTCGGTCGCTGATGGAGCCCCCCCACCCACACGTGGCGTCGCCAGACGTGCCCTCCTCTCCTGCTCAAAAATTGAACTACGATATTCTTGCACAGATCTTTGAAACCTACAACGGTTTCGGCGACGAACCGACAGCACCTCATCTCAAATGCAAGCAACAACTATACAGGGCATCTCTGACCTGCAAAGCATTTCGAGACCCCGCTCTAGATGTACTCTAGCGACTCATAGATACGATTATCCCTCTCCTGAAACTGTTGCCCACCCTCGAAAACATTAATGGCACCTATGTGAGTGGGTTGTGATTTGCGGATGAAATTTCGGCTCAAAGCGCGATAGATACTTTGCGACGATATACAGGAATACGACATGCAGCGCTTCAATGTATATTCTCGCAAAATCCGAGTATTCTAACTAGAAAGCGACGTGCCGTCTATCTCCCCGTTCGCGCTCTCGCGGATTACACTGCTGCCAGCTTTGAAAAAGTTCATGTGCTCATCTCGAAACAGAATGGCGCTGCCCGCCACACCCAGCCTCTTCTCCCCGACGCTGGAAACAATCGAGCTTCAAGATGTTTCCACTGATCATAAAATCATTCGCCCATTCATGTACGCAATGCAGCAGATTGCCCCCGAACTTGAGAATTTTACCATCCGTGGTTCATCGTCATCGCAGACGTGGCAGCAAATACTTCGGTTCCGTCAGTTGCGCTTTCTACAACTGTCAGGCGTCTTTGATCTTCCATCCTTTCGCGAAATCGCCGCCCTTCCCGAGCTTCGTAGGCTGGTGTTGGACATGGAATCTTCGCCCCCTCTCTTAGCCCACCCACCAAGCGATGCAAGTACAATTACATTCACGCAACTCCGAACCCTCTCCATTTCCGGCAATTTATTCGCGATTGCATCCTACTTCGCGTACATGCAAGGCGGCCATGTCACGGACCTCTCGATTGGGTCCCAAGCTGAGCAGCCTCCTTCGCAGCCCCAATCAGCGCAGCAGGACCAGTGGGCGCTATGCCTCTCCGTCGTTGCGACAAACTGGGCGTCAACACTGCGTTCCTTATCTTTGAAGACAAGCAAACCGGAGACCACGTCATTACCACTCACACCCGATTTCAATTTCAGCTTGTCTGGTCTGCGATTGGAGAGACTGTACCTCGATGGTCGAGTTTCAGCTCTTGATTGCGAAAAGGTTGCGCCCTCTATCTGGACGGTTACTGACCTCCGCTTCCACCTCGTCGAGTGTTCCGAGAAGAATTCATTCCGAGTCCTTCACGCACTTTCAAAGCACTGCACCAATCTCATGAAGCTCGAACTCGGCCTCGGAACGTATTCCACGCCGGAAAGCTCAGGCCCAGTGTGCTCACATACGCTCAAGAGCTTGGTTATTCGAAGCGACGACTCGTACCACCTCCCAAATCTGCAGCATGTTCTCGGTGTTGCCAAATCACTGCATGATCTCTTTCCAGGCCTTGACGTTGTTCACGCGAAAGACGGACACGGCAGTGCCGCATTCTGGAAATATGTATATGAGATGATTATGACCTTTCAGGCAGTCAGGAAAGGTATCTGAATAAGTAGCTGATTCTATGTTTGCGAAACAGAATAACTACAAATATCCCTATCAGTAACCAAATCTACATATAATATAGTACTGTACCGCACTGTATGGTGGCAACCATAACGCATAACGCGCGCCTAAAATGTTGCCTAAGGGTGGGAACGTAACGCATAACGCGGGGATGGTTGCTAGCATTGGTTCAAAGTTCAATTTTGAGAAATTGCCGCCGTTTTTCGCCAAATTTTTCTAGGGAGGTTCGTTGGCATTCACTGTGCTTAGTTTTCCCGTGTTCGTTCAAGGCTCTTATACCCCAAATTTTTGGCTTGCCTGCGGCGCCTAGGTTCCTTAATTGACCCCTCATCACGCATAACGCAGCTTGGGTTGCTAACACGGCACCAAACCCGAGCGTAACGCACCATTTTGGGTTGCCACCATACAGTGCGGCACAGTAATCATCGACACTGACATATGGCTATCTCCGAATGAGCAAATTCTTCAGATGTTGACTCTATCCCCTGCAGATGCTCACCACTTCATTTGTCGGCATCGTCTGAGTTGCGCCGACGTTTGAAGAAGCCCGTCGATGTTGGCCGCCCTTCTCTGTTGGGCATCTTCGTGTATTCCCACGATCGGTAATTTGAAGCCTTCATGAGCTCTTGTGACTGTGGGAACCCTCAACTCAGCGTGCGCCCTTCCTTCTGCACCACGGCTCACTCCAAATGAGCACTATATCCATTCTCTCACCACTGTGGCTCTTCACCTATTCTTGCGTTACACTTCATAGACAGATGAATGGATTGGAAAATTTTGAGTGGGAGCCGATGTGCGCAAATTTCAACTTTTCGGCAAATTGCAACATCGTCAACTGAATCCAATTTACAGAGGTAGAGCCACTTGATTCAAGGATAGGCTCGGGCCCACATCAACTCTTTGCCTATCCAACAGTGATTGATCGATGAATAACAGTGGCAATGTAGCAGGTGCGGCGAAGCCGCTATCGCGGACAAACTCACTCAGAGTAAGCCCTCACTGTTGGTACCAGCAGACGTGACGATCACAATCTCCGACTGATTTTGATCTGCGAATAATGTTAGACCACTGACAGTAGTGGCAGCGACGAAATGCGAAGTCTGACCTTGTGTCGTTGTATCCAAGTTCGGGAGCTGTATCTCCTGAGTTGCACAGAGCATTTTTCGCGACTTGGCACGTGCGTTTAACCTGAACAAAAGAGTGAGATGATTTGAAAACGGCTGTCATGTTGAGAATAGCCCTTGACGTACGTGACCTGTGTAATTATCCTGTGACTTGAAACTCTCGCCGACATGATTTTGTGCTCACCAGCGTTGAGTTCACGTAGACTTGATGTTGCGATGGCGTCAGTTAGTAGCAGGAAGATCTGTCAAAGCCAGACGATGCTGACCTTTACCAATGGTTATAAGAAAAGCTATTGTCAGAATCCATCAGCAAAGAGGGTGTGTGGGCTGTGCAGAGCATACTACTGAATGTGGCCTCCGGACTGACGAAGTACTGAAGTAATTAATCGCCTGTCAGACGCTCCAATAACACGGCATGTAGGTGAACACACTCACTGCAATCATGATGCACATTGCAATTATGGCTGTCACAAACCCAGTACTGATGCTGTACAATTCCTCTCAGCGACTTACCGACATGCATGGAACATAAGAGCTCTACCTGAATAGTATTAGGTAGTTGATGACTTTCTCGGAGCTAGACAATGCGTAAACATTTAGCCGCGGAAGGTGCACAGGCGCTGACCTTCGGAACCCTGAACGCAGCTTGTTGAGCAAGTAGGCTAAAACTATGCTGATGGACAAGTCGCAAAGCATCGACATGGCCAAGTTGCCTATAACCATGACCTGAAGTTTATCCTTAGTGTACTAGTCATAAAGCTGAGAGCAAACAGACCACACACCTGGGAAATCCCCTTCCTTGAAGCATGAAACGAGTGTTTAGGGGGGCTTTGATGGCAGTCAGGTCTGATCGAAGCTGTAGAGCCAGTTATACACACTTAAGACCAATCTGACCAAATCCAAAAGCTGTCGGAAATCTCAGTCTGAAGTGCGACGAATTTGTAGGTCTGCTCACCAAGTTGAGCAAGAGAAGTCAGAAGCTATGTATACCCGACTTAATGAGCATGACTGCAAAAAGAGGAGGAAGGCGTGCATACTAGAAATGCAATGATGAACTTCCGTAATGGATGCCCAGTGCTGACAGTGACTATCAAACGATGAGAAACACCGAAACGCTCAGCCCGCATGGTGAGAACGTACGGCGGTGGATTCTCCACACATTGAAGCTAACACATAGATGATTTCAACAGATCACCACAAATAGAGGTATAAAATGAACCTTTGGACAGTGGAAGCGATGATAACCTGCATGATCGCTCAAGTAAGAGTCGGAGCAATAGCGAGTGTCATGTAAAATTGGGTCGTACAGTGATCATGAACATGATCTATAATGAGTTGACGGTTAGTTACAAGCCTGTAAATTCCTTCACCCACTGCAGCTCCTCTAAATAGGTGAATTGAGCGAGGTCTAATTAGTGAAATGTATGCAGCTTACAAAATTATTTCTTGGTCTGCAGCCATATTCTGTGGCAATTTATTGATGATAAAAATCTCGGAAACCGCCAGTGAAATGGACACAGTATGTGCAGCTTCAAGTAGGCTTAAATTAAAATTCACGTTCAGAATGCGATTTGGAGTCGGAGAAAGCGAAGAGAAGACACACAGAAGGCATGAAACCTGCATACAGTTGTAATCGTGTAAACACTCCAACCAAGGCGCACAAGATTCCACTTACCATCAGTTTCAAAATTTTGTGATCGAGGGGATAGGTGCGAAAGTAGTATAACGTTTGCGAGCAGGTAATTCCGAAGAGGCTGCAAGTACTGAGATAAATAGAATGCTCATGATTTACAGAAAAAGACGTACACAAAGCTGCCCATCACGCCTATACAGAAGCACCGTTGAGAATCATCATTTCGTTCAAAGGGAAGATGCTTTACCTGCAACGAATGGTCCATAGAGGCGTGTTATCGCTGCCGCTTTTTCAGCGCCCATGTTCTCGTTTGAGGGGCGTTGAAAGTTTGCGATGCAGGAAGTTGTGGGATGTTCCTTCATAAGAGCTGGGACGTGTCCTGACTCCTCGTGAATGTGTTTGCCCTGCACGAAAACACAGGCCAGGCTAGTCTGATTTTGGCAAAGAACGGGCTTTGATATCAGTGGTTGATCAAAAGCTCTGTTAATGTATGAGGGAATGTACTGTAGTGAATTGTATGGTTGCAACCGTCGGGGGTGCGTTACGAAAAATTTGGGTTACGTGCTAGCAGCTGGGGGTCCGACGTGCCGCGTTACAGAGGGTCATATAGGTATCCGAGGCGTCGCAGGCCCGTCCAGAGAGGTCATTTTAGGGTTAGGATTGTGAACTTGTTAGCAACCGGGGCCTCGTTACGCGTTACGTTGAGCAAAATAAGTAAGTTCATTTTGAGGCCGGCGTTACGCGTTACGGTTTCAACCATACAATTCGCAACGGTATGAGGGATTGTAGCATTCCACTGCCCTGAGCAATCCCCGACGGTGGCTTCAGAAGGAAGGTGCTGGGTCAGCGGGCTACTTAAAATGAAACATGGGAGAGGTAGATCGATGAATACGACTGATTAGCGACCAGCGCCGCCGCCGCAAAGACCTTGGCAAAGACGCGGCAATTCATTTGCTTGTGGGATTTGCGTCGGTATTTGCCGAACCATGCGATTTTGCTCTTTGACGCTCGTCAAAGAGCACGCACTCCAGTAAGTATAGAATCTAATAGATTCTATACTTATATCAGATTCTATACTTACTGGAGTGCGATTATATCATCACCAGGTATAGCAGATCCCGTATAACAAGAAGTCGTAAGTCACGGCACCTCATATCAAATTTTCAACGCCTTATCCAACAGTCTTTTACATAATACTTTTTTCGGTTGGCAGTGCCCAGCCAGCACCAGTTACAATAGCGACCAAAAAGCCCGAATAGCGGCCAATTGACTTGACTTTAGATTTTCACCAAACTCGCCACTCACGATACCGGATGCACAGTCGAAGAAGTGAGCTTTATTCTCATCCAGGATATTCTATCAGTCTATTAGACACTCATCAAACGTATATTAGGATCTGCACTACTAGCCTCAACGTTGTCGTCGAGGGCGGCGCGGACGAGGGCTTGAGTCCTTTTGACGGCGGCCATCAAAACAGCCGTAAAAAGCCGAAAGTAAAATATGTATACATTTACTGATGCGCCTCGCCGGAAGTATCGTTCGATTGGTATTTTGAGATCGCAGGGTCGTTCTCGGGAATTACCGAGGCCCGCAGCTCCCACTGGGCTCTGCCTGGAGACAACCGCCCCTCCTCTGCTAAAAGATACAGAAACATATATTAATTTCATGCACAAATCAGAAGTTAATCTAAATCGTCCCCCGACGGGGAATCCTCCTTCCCTGACCATAGGTATGTACTCAAGCCGGGAGGTGCCGCGGTACATGCAGTATGTGTGCGCAACTGGACGATATCAATGGCGCGCACACATTTCTACGAGAGGAGGCGAGTGTCTCAGCCAGAACTCAGAAATTTCTTATGAACTGTAACTTGGCTATCTACTTTTATGCAAGAAAATTACATAAATTACATAAATTACTTGGTTGAACTCACGTTCTTCTTTAACTCCCAAAGTCTCGCTGACATAGTAGTATCGAGATAAATAGTTGTATTAGGGTGTAAATTTTGGCAATTGAGATACCTTACCCATCTAGCTCTACATATATGTACCACTATCTAGCCCCACGACGTTGAAATCGGGCCTCCACTGCATGAGCACGAGTAAATTGACGCAACACGTTCGTGATGTGTGGTACGGGGAGGGAGCCATAAAAGGCTCTGCCAAAGGTCTGGCAACGGCCGCTTACCTTGTTTAGGATGCTTACGGGACGTTTGATGGGATCTCAAAATTCTAATCGAACTAACTCCGCCTCGCCACCCTCCCACGATTCAGACTCGCGCCCTCTCGCTTCAACAAAATGGAAGGCTTTTTATTACGTGGCACTAATCTAAATACAGCATGGGGAGCCGATAATCCTGACAGTGATTGGCTTGGAAGGTACATGCCTTTTCTTCTCCTTTTCTGAACCAGATTTATTGTGCGCAGACGCACACGGGCAATGCGGTAATTTAAGGAAGTGGGAAAGAGGGAGAGAGAAAGGCGGGGTGCTTGGGGTGCTCAAGTATATGTGTGCCGTCACACGGGCGAGCCAGGAGAGGAACCTGAGGGCTTTTGAGGAGGAGTGTTGAGGGAGACTGAGTATCGGGATGGTGAGTGTTTTGGCTCTGTTTTTTTCTTTTCTTTTTTGGCTTCGTTGGTTGTCACTTTGCCCGATTTCCCATATGTATACTGCCTGTTGCTTTCACTCGCCCCGTATCTGCTCTCTCTATACTTGGGGTTAGGTTATCTCACCCCATCTCCCATCGCACATATCCTCCTCTACATCGATCTTTCTTCCCATCCTATCCTTTCCCTTTCCTACCTTCCTCTTGTGGCTATTGTGTTATTGCCCTTCCTCCCTACGATCCTACGATACCCTACTACCCTACCTCGCCCACTTCCTCCTGTCTCCCGCCTAGCCCCGCCTTAGTTATCTTTCTTTCCTACCTTTCGTCTTTAGCCTCCCTTCGTTACCTTCCCCGCGCTACCTTCCCCGTGCGATCTTCGTACTAGTTTCCCCTGTAGCCTTCCCCCCACTCTCCCTGTCGCTCACCTCCCCTCCTGCTTTCCCATCACCCTACCTCCCCTTCGTCTTCGTTACCCTCCCTTCGTTACCCATCCTCCTCCTTCTCCACCCACTCCCACCCTCTTCCTCCGCTTACGCCATTTTTATTGTCTCCTGCCGGACAATCATCAGTCTTTGGGTTTCACGTTCCCCCGTTCCCTCGGCAGTCAGCATACGGCATCGGACTCCAAGTCGCTCTTATTTTCGTTCCCCGGCAGATTGCCGCCAGTTGTCTAGGCATCTACCTCTCCTGGCACTGACCTCTGTCCACAATCTTATGCTGTGTGATTCCCTGGAACCCGAATATGACGAAGTCAACATGGTGTATCCCAGTGGAGAATTTCTTCCAAAACAATACCAACAATACTTGCGCTGTCTGAAACTGCGGTCCTTACTTGGCCCTGGCTCGTCTTACATACCCATGTGTACCTAAATTGAAGAGATGAGAGCAAAACAGGAGGTTCCCAGTTGACTTTGGCAAGCTTTTCCTGTGGCTTCAAGGAGCAATGGGCCCCTAGTTTGATGTGCTACGTTATTCACATTGCATAAATGGTAGGAACCCTAGAAATGTCACCAACGCATATCCAAATGACTGTCCTGATTGGCGCTGTTGTGCGGTTGAGTGTACAGTGAGAAGACTCTTTTAGCGCAATCGTAAAGGCGGATGCCTTAGATTGTATTCTGAGATCTTAACCAAGACACTACTCAATTGCGGGGTGTTCGGGGGCGTGACGAATTAGAACCGTCTCCTCAGACTTCAGGTTTTAGGTGATTTTACAAAGGTTAAGTAAGTTTCTTTACTTGCGCTACCAATTGGAATGTAATTCCGAGTCACTGATCACAC
>JABCKT010000607.1:0-10093 GCA_018858115.1 Tephrocybe rancida | reverse complement strand
TGTTCGTACATTGTCAGTGATTGGGTTGTATGCAATCTTCGTGTTCAAGGGGAGGTATGTATGCCTACAGTTTTCGGTGTGATTATGATGTGTGTATACGGCGTAAGTCGTATCACTGGTGATGCCAATAAATGGCAGCGAGCTAGACAAAATGTGACAGGAGGCTTACATGAAACTCTGGAGTGAATTCATATGGCTCCTTAGATCCTGGTATGGGAATGGATCTCCTCCTGCTGTAGACCTTATACAAGTTACATGTTAGTAGCATAAAAGCATGCTCTGGAGTGGTGTAACTTGCCTTAATTGCGGTGCCCGCCTTGAGCTGTCCAATCTTACGCAAGGTGGGCTAAAGATTCTATGTCATGCTCAACCGTGATTATAATAAGATAGGAACAAACCACATCATCTTTAGTTAGATCAATCACCTGTGCCCAGGCTGGTATATTGAACAGAAGGTGGCAGAGCTGACAGGTTAGGACTTGTTGCTTCTGAGACGCTCTGCAAAAGCTGCCTCTTTCAGGGCTTTTTTGTGCACCTCAGCTGCAGCCGCTTGCCTATGTTTAGCCTCCATAAGCTTCTTTGCCTGTGCATCACTTTCGCTGGGGTCAGTCATCTGCCTGTCGCGATCAGGCTCAGGGGAAGCCTTTGTGGCATTTTCTGTGCCTGTGGAGCTCCTGTCAGTGGCTTGTTGCGAATCTAGACTGAGTGTATCACATGGGGAGAGGTCGGCTTCTTTCAGCCCATCTGTGATTGGGCTCAAGGGCTCTGATAGAGGCGACGACACCATCTCTTCACCGATTAACATTGATTTGTCTAAAAGCATAGCGTATGGTCCCTGTTCTGCAGAGGAACCAGCCACAACACCTTTGACTTCTGTCACGGGAGGCTGCAAGGGGCAAGAGCTCACTTCATTTCCAGTCAAAAAGGGGCACTGGCTGGGAGAGATCAAGGGTTGAGTGTCTAAGTAGGGATTTGAGAGATCATGCACTGACAAGGTAACTTGAGGAGTTGCCAATTGATCCTGCAAGGCAGTAGTGGGGTCTGACGAGTCAAGAGCCTGGTGCACGGCATCAGAAAAGACGCCTTGCGGGGAGAGATGGACTAAAGTTGATGAAGCGCAGCCATTCGCAGCTTGCTTCAATTCAAGAGGAGGCAGTGCAACCTGATCTGGACTAAAGAGTAAGATGAAGCAATGGGAAAGATTAAGGTTGCTAAGCACCAGAACCTCCGATTGCAGGAAGCATAAGTGGCCACGAGCCGCTGGGATGACGGCTTTGTGCACTAATACATTAAGATCACTGCCAGTCGCAGCTTCAAATCGAATGCGCCAAATCTCCCTTTCAGGTGATACAATGTCAGGCAGAGGTTTGATGGATCCAATTGCCTTCCAGGTCTGCAAGGAGCGTGAGATACAGGGATGAGAAAAAGCAGCATACCATACAGACATTCATCAAGAAAGCTTGGCCTGGCCACTTTTGTACGTCAATTGGAAGCAGCAGATAGAGCAGCAATACAGAGAGAGCGATGCTTAGAGGGCCTTTCAAAGCTTTTATGGATTCAGGGCACCCGGAATGCCACAATTTGTGATCATGTTCACTGACATCTGAGTCACTACTCAGGCATGACAAATGCCAATGATGAGGTGCATGTCCTGTGACATATAATGAACAGTGAGCTTACCACAAGGTGACATGATCCTCGAGTGCATCAATATCCTTTGGTAAATCCCAGTGGCCCTGGACAAAATAGTTTTGTCAGTAAACAAATGTGATGGGAATGTCAAGGATGTGCACCTCAAGCAAATAACTAAGGTGCAAAGCTGCTAGGTGCAGATTTAAGAGAATTTTTTGGGCTTTCTTTCTGACTCCAACTTGGCAGACCCCTTGGTACAGCTTCTGTGCAGAGCTTCCTTCATGCTGTGCAGAGGTAGAGTCCACTTGTGCAGCCTTGATTCCGCAAGACTCTGTATCAAAATGAGAACTGAGGCATTCAACAGTCTTTGAAACAAGCGACTGGAAATCCTGCAATCTCTCTGCAAACTAGACCAGCTTGTGAGTTATGAGATGTTCATGGGGAGTTGTAAGGCAATTCAGACCATTCTGGATGATGAAGGCAGTGCCACATGATGACCTTGGTCAGCTTTTCTCAGCGAGCGACCTGTTGAAAACTCGGCTACGTCCACAAGGTGGTACTCCATAAGCTTGCAAAAAATGCATTTGTCAATAGAGTCTTGCGCCAGTGCCAAGTGACAGCCGCTCAAATAGTCTGATAGCACAGCGTAATCATGTCCTGGATCACCTAGTCACTCCTGTTCTTGCTGTTGCAAGAGAGGAAGATAGTTCTATAAAAATCAATAATGAGCCTGCTTACTTTTCTTGAAGGATTTATAAGAACCTTGAGCCAACCGTGCTCGGATTGGTGACACTTGTAAGCACTTCGGTAGACCAAGGGTAAGAGCAGAAAAGGCTGGTGTCCAAGTTCTCCAGTCGAGGAACTCTTGGCGGTGGAAATTCCATGCCTCTGGGAGTTGTGGTCGTACTATTTGCCTCCATCAAAAGCATATATAAGACTCCAGGACAAACAGAACCGCTCCACAGAGGGGGTGGGCTGCACAAAAATGATACTAGTAACAAGAATCTTAAAATTAGAGTTCTGACGAATCACCGACACAAGAAATTCTTACTTAAGTAATCTAATTTCATCCAACTGAAACAGTAGGCTACCGTTTCATGTACCCAAAAACAATAACTTTGTTGTCTGACGTCTGGGGTTGACCTGTAGTAATCAATCCACCACCCATCCACTGTGCTTTCCACTCACCCCATTACACGAGGATGGGACTTTTGACATAGTACCCAGGTGCCTTCAACAGCTACATAGATGAACAGCGGTTCCGCTGTTCCACTACGTTATATCTTGCCTGAAGGCATCAATATGTGTTTATTGCTGCCCATCATTAGAGGAGCATTCGAGTTACACATTTCATTTGAGCATGCTTAGGGATGCCATGGCACCATATGGTGATGCAAAGACCATTACGAAAAGGACAAATCATTACATGGAACCCACCAATCACGGTTGAACCTTGCTGCATCTGGAAGCCAGAAAACTCAACCTCAGGCATCTGGCCCCAAACATCTTGGTTCTTAAATGATGGTGGTGGAAAACGAAGTAAGGCCAATATATTGTCATGTCTACCATCCCAGCTTTAAGAGTGTCGTGGGCTCTGCAACGCCCGTGGAGACTGACCCCTCAATCAGTCAATTGCATTGACAGGGCATAGCAAAAAACCCATTGCAGAATGGTGGAAGCCTCTGTTAGCTTTGTATTGAGGGTGGATTGGGGGGTAAAGCTGGGTTTTGGAAGGAGTAATCCACTCAAGGACCTTCCCCTTCATTGCCTTGATGTCGTCTCGCCTTGCACGTGTGGCACCCCTTTGAATCTGCGGGGTCATTCAATCAGGCAAAGCAGAGCGAAACACTACTGCACAACGCGCACCATTTGCCCAGCCCATATTATACCTTCTTCCGACCCCATCGTTACGAGGCTGTGCAAGGATGGGTGTAGGAACAGCAGCCAACAGTAGGCATCATACTGCCGCATTTGTCTGGTTAAAAGAGAAAGGGCTATCAGTGCGGGCTTCTAATGAGAAGAAGGGAGACCGTACTCAGGACCAAACCTTTCCTGGAAGTCATCCTCGCACTCTTCATTGAACGCGAGTGGGATATTGAGACTGTTGATCAACAGAGCAGGGAGGCCAGAGTACCCATTGACAGTGTGAGCAAAGTGTCAGCCAAGTTCTAAAAGAACATTGTCCCTTGTAAGACTGCTCAGCTGCAGTACCATTGATGGATCAGGGAAAAGAAGTACCTTTGCCTTGAAAATCTAGACAGGGGCAGAGCATAAGGCGCCATCAAAAGTTGCGAGTACAAGGGGGGGCTGTAGCACCCGCCAGATTCTGCGCTGGGCTGGGATAGACTTGGTATGAATATCATTGTGTCCTGGCACCTGAAAAGTTGAAGTGTTCAGGAAGTGGGCATTCTGTTAGAGTAGTGGATAATGGGGTGGGCCTTTATACTTGCTTCTGCGTGGGCACGGACGCTGGAAAAGCCAGGCATGAACCAAGCAAATTGAAAGGTTATCAGCAAAAAGATGCCTGTCAGGCAATAATAACTGTCCTTTCAAGGCAAACTAGGTGCGTCGCTAGGCCCAAGCTGATAAGTTCAGGGAGGCACCACAGGGGAAGCGACTGGCAGCAATCTGTGTGGAGTTGATTTCCGATTCTTTATTTTGGCAGTGCCTTCAAAGTTTCTGAAGAGGGTAGTGAAGTTGGCCTGGCAGGCTTCATAGACGTCCCTTGTAATACTCGGGGACTTATTGCTTCACCCTCAGCCAAAAATTATTGTATCGTTAACTTGATTGAGAGGAGGGACGCCCCAGTGCAGTCTCTGATGAACTATGTGACAGATTCCTCACGTGGAAAATGCTGAAATATCGTGCAAAGGACGAGCGTGTTCAGCAATAAGCCCATCCACAGCAGGGAGGATGTTGGTTACAGATTGATCCGCCTCAACAAGCACTCAATTTCGCATTGTCCCGCTCCAGCTCTTTGGGTATGAGGAATTCCACAACTCCCTCACAGATTGCAATGTGTTTGTCCTAGTATGCAATGGAAGGGCATAGCAGTGAAGTGGAGTTTGAATACATCCAGTGAATGATTCGTCTCTGGAAAAAACACTTCGATGCCATGACCACTTGAAGAAAAAAGAACTCACCAGAAGGATTTACTGGAGGAATGCACCGCATTTGGTTGGGGTGAGTTCTTGAAAACCAAATGTGCGAAAGAAAGTAGGGTGTGTTGTAGTAGTTGAGAAACGTAGAGAGGTTCAGACTGGCAGCTAATCACCTGGGGACTTGGAGGTCCACCTTCAGTCTTGAAGCTGGCAAATGACGAATGCTCCTCAGACTTGCTCCAAGTCGGAGTCAGGCTGGAATGACATCACAAAGTGACAGTCACATGATAAAGGCAATCATTCACATCAATTGTCAGGTAGTACATAATGATATGAGTTATCGCATGATCATGATGTTTCCAAAATTTGTGAATGTTCTGACGAGTCATTTGGAGGTTCTCATTGAAGCGACATTAGTCTCTGGAAATGAGAACGCACAACTGATTCATATGAGAATATGTGGCATGAGGACACAGATTGATATATGTATTGAACTGTACTGTGGCAGCGGTGGGAATCAGAAGAGAGCTACTGTACCCAGTTGATGACCTCTATGGCTTGCCAAGCACCCTTGGCATCCCATCCTGCTACATGGAGAATACCACCAGGTGTGCTGCTCATTGGTAAATCCAAATGCCCAGGCTTCCAGGTGACAGCCATGTGGCAAAATCCCTTTAAACTTGGAAGGAGCAGTTGTTCCAGGCACCCATTGTGGAGGTTCATGACCTGTAAGGTACACTGGCTGACAATGAACAAGAGGCCGTGTTGCTGGGAAATAGAGAGGCAAGGAGCCCCCCACAGGAGCCAAGAACGCTTCCCCCGACTAGCCTGCCCCTTCCTGTCTACGTAAACCCCATAGTCTATATGTGGTATCAAAATGGATATGTCGAATAGAAAAGTTATGACGATACGCACTGGTGAAGCAAAGTAGTATTTCATTAGGGGACACAAAGACAGCTGCAAGGGCAGTTGGCAGCGTCAGGCATATACCAGGTCCAGAGAGGAGAGAGACACCTTGAAGATGGACTGTCTTGACTTGAAGAAAAATCTCGCCTCTGACAGATACCAGGCACTCGTCAGAACTTCAGTGTATTAAAATCAAATATGCAAGCTATGTACCTTGGTTTTGAGAAAGTAGCCAGGAGGATGACAATTGATTCGGATTCCTTGACGACGGCAAGGGCAGCGATGGAGTCAATGTTATCACCACTTATAAGTGTTAATGAATGGGGTACAATTGCAACTCTCTTGAACGTGATCATTTGCAAAAGCTTGAATGGCCCAATGGATGAATCAGTCGACGATGCCTGGAATAACTGTAGGGTGGTACAAGCCTAGGGTGTGTTAGATTTCATTGAATTGTCAACAGAGGATTAGGACGTACTGAGCCAGACTCATAATAGATATCGGAAGTAGTTGCGGCAGCAATGACAACAGAGCCCAGCAGGGTCATGTCCTGGATTTGTCAATGGAAAGGAACGGTCACAAACAAAATTTATCACTAAGAGAGAGGTGGACCTTCCCCGACCAGGGCAATGAAATTGTTGCGTCACAGAAGGTGATAATTTTCCCCTTGGGGTCAAGCTGAGGTGGAGGAGTCAGTTCCCAGCTGAGCTGCGAGGGCACTGGGCATGGACTGGGGCTCACTGAGAAAGCCTTGAAGGGTATGCCAGCTGGCAATTGGGAGCCTGACACCATGCTGAGGTTCGAAATCTCCTTGAGGTACTCGACCTTTTGTGAGACCACAGTCACCCCTGCCTCTGACTCCTTGTAGAGTCAGTCCAGAACTGCGATGGTTTCAGCTCCGAGCTTGTGGTCTTCATGGTCTTCCCGAGTATGTTTGAGAAGTTCCTCGATGAGCAAGTGGTAGTGTAGAAACTGGCCGACTGGTCAGAATATGTGGCCTGCAATATTCAAGTGCCTAGATTCCGCAAGAGTGAGGAGAAACTTAGGCAGAGGAATCTGTGGTTAGTGTGAGAGTACAGATCATTGGAATGCCACCAAGACGAACCTCAATAATGGCATGGAAGACATCATTAGCCCGAGCCCCCTTGTCAACTGCGTACTTCACAGTGGGAAAGTTTGTTGCGTACTCGACGTAAGCTTTGAAGAAGGATGCAGATGTTATGATTGAGTGGAGGGGGCCCATGATTGTTATGACTCTGGGGTATTCAAAGTCCTGAATCGTCGAGAGAAGCAATGCGAGGCGAGTCGATATATCCAGCAAGGTTTGTGTATTCTTGAAGGCTGTCTCAAGGAAGTTGTCTCCAATCTTGAGAGCGATGGACCTGCCGCTTGGGCTGTCCACTATTTGCTTTTGGAAGTCCTGGAATATGCGCGTAGAAGCATTCATGAAAGCATGTGTATCTGTGAGTCACCTACCATTAACATCCATAGGTCGGCAGTGTATTGTAGTTCCGATCGGTATATCTCAAACATGCAGCTAGTAAGAATTGTTTATTAGGGCATTAACATGTGAGCAGATGAGACAAACCTTTGCCACTGCTGCTCGCGCCCTGGTATGGTCAATAGTTCTTCTTTTGTCAGGGCATGGTGCCAAGCACAATTGGCAAACGGGCCCTTGCCTCCAGAGGTGCTGAGACTGGCAAGCAAGTTTCCATTGGCTCTAAGACTCTCAAGCTTCTTTACTATATCTTCCCTTTTTTCCAATGCTCCAGCAGGATCTTCTTCCAATTTTCACCCAGACATCAAAAATATCAGAGAGTTGAGGTTGATCACAGGCATCTCAAAGAGTTGTGCTATTGCCAGAAGATATACCTCTGCCTGACCTGGAGGGAGTCTCTATTGCCAGCTTGTGTCAGAGCAGATCATATAGGGCAAGCATGAGTTGACTCACCTCACAGAATGACGGAAAATTTGCGCTTTGTTTGAGTTTGTAAGCCCCATATGCTATCTGGTACTGTTATGACTCCGAGTCAGCATGGCAGTTACAGAAGGTTTGCATGTTCAAGTCACTCAAGAAAAAATAGAATTCAAGTTGCCGTGTGCTAATTTGGTCATCTGCATTCTGATAGAACCGTCCAAATCCAACATGGAGGCATGACATTTGAATAATGATAGACAAGATGATGATAATGGGGTTGGGAATGCATTTGTATGGCCGCATACACCAGGATAAACCCTGTCCAGCAATATGACCTGCTTCGTAAGACCCGGAGTAGCCCTGAAAGTTGGTCGTGTACCACCAGGCCATAGTCCTTTGCAATAGAGCGGCAAGGGAAATGAAATCAGTGTATATCAGGGTTCAAATTCTACCTGTGGAGGGTTAGTGTATTGTTTGATGGTCTGGTTCGAAGACTTTGAAATGATCGGACATCCGACTCGGGGCTATGTGACGCCAAATTAGGCTTACGGTGACAGCCATTGACTAACAGCAATTGCTGACCAAGCACCATGGTCAGATGCTGCTTTGGGCAGTTCAAACAGTGACCATACATTCTGCCAGTACATCTGCTGTGAACATAGAATGGCTATGAGATTCATTATGACAGTTTCAATACAGAGTCCCTCATATACACCAACCCCCACACCTAAGCTCACACAGTGAATGACCTGACCAATACTCCTGTACCAACATCTTCCGAAGAGAAGCATTTTTCACATTCAATAAGCACCCTCCTTTGAATGACAATCATTGATTTTGGTTGGATCACTGCGGCTCAAAGGATCGGACCTCAAGGGAGAAGGCTCTGCTTTGGCGAGCATCCAAGGAACCTGTCTGAGGTGACAGCCAAAGCTGACTTTTTCTTCGTGAGCATAGTAGTAGGAGTACGGCTGGGTGATGCTTGAAGTCAATCCCTCCTGGGCTCAATGAGGATATTTCCAGCCATGGTGTGGGAGATCAGCTCATTGACATTCCAGGCAGGCCTGACAGCAGGGCCCAGGCGACTGCCAATAAGGGTGAAAGTGGTGTCCTTGGTGGTGCATGCGAGATCGAGGGAGGTGATGATCTTGATTTTTCTCTGGCACCCGACGCAGGTATAAGTGGTCTCGCTGGGAGATATCCATGAGATCAATTACTACAGGTTGAAATTAATAAAATACCAACAAAAGAAGGCCAGGAGAGAATGGCAGCTGCTCAGCCAATTGTTCAAGAGACGTTTCTTTGGGAGGAGGTGCAGGCACTAGATAATTTTACATCAGTGCCAGTGCAACGCAAGCGTAGTTGATCCGTTGCACTCACGTATCTCCCATGTCAGGTTAAACCTGCTGGTTTCTTTTTCGAGTTGATCACACTCCTGTTGCGTGGCCTCCAGGCCAAAGGTCCCACGCGTTCCTAGTGAAAAATAATCCTTGGGCATGCAGGACATACGTGGGTAGGTTGAAATAATGGTTTGGGTGTGGAGTAAAGGAGCAGCATGTATGTCTTTGATACGCTCCTTGGCCCTATCCCTGATGTACTGCACAAAGGCATTCATGACCAGTGGCCTGGCAGCATCAACCTCCACTTTGAACTCTTGGATGGCTTGTGCAACATAATCGTTAATGTGTTTTGATTCCACTGCCAGTTGCTTGGCAGCGGTCTTGATCTCATCATGATAGATGTAAATCTCGCTGATGGAGCTACTGACAGAGAGCGGGTCACTAAACACAATGGGGTCCAAGGAGGTTACTTCGAGGCAGGAGTGCCAGACCTTCTCTGCGACGTCTTCCGGTTTATTGTAAATTTTTAGCGATGTTGCCACTGTAGACATGGCAGTGTTCTGAAGGTAGATTAATGGGCCGAGGGTGACTGATTGCAAGACAATGCGTGCACCAGGAACTCGCCAAATTCCTCTCTGGCACATTCAAAACACGCCGCACGGAGCCAAACCTCATGACCCGAGCAAATTCCAAGATAAGTCAATTGGCAGCAGAGATGAGTCCAGATTTGCCTTAGGGGTCACCGATAAGACTTGACCGGGATTTGTAGTTGTGAAACCTGGGGTTCTGTGCCTTTTCCTGGCATTGCGTACTAGTGAGAAGGCTGGTATTCCCCTCCACAGGTCCATGGATGAGAGCCTCACAAGGAAATCCGAGTGGAAACTCAAGCCCAGTGAGAAGTTTGGGTCCTGTTTGTTATCATGTGTATCCTTTATTTTCTGTTTACTATGTTTACCAATGATGGTAACAGAACATATACACACGATGACAAAGGAATCCTTTCGACCAACCTTTGCTTTGATTTGCGATCTTGAGAGTACTTTACACTCCCCCTGGTTTCCACTAGACTCTATGTAGATTCTACGTAAGTTTCCACATAAATATACATAGACTTTATGTGGAGTCTATGTAGAGTCTACATAGAGTTTACATGGACTGAGTCAGTATAATGTTAAGTGATTTGGTGATAGATTATA
>JABCKT010000606.1:0-10106 GCA_018858115.1 Tephrocybe rancida | reverse complement strand
GGAGGTGGCACCCAGTTTGACTGTTGCTGCAGCTGTTGGTTGGCTAGCTGCAACTGGTCTTCTAGGTGCTTCTGCCTGGCCTGTAGGTCGTTGATAAAGGCCATCATGTCCTCCGCTGTTGCTGGTGGCTGTTCCTGCTGCGGAGGTTGCTGGACTGGTGGGGGTGGAGGCGGTGGAACGAAAGTGTTAGGATCCATGGTGGGAGTTGGTGATGTGGGAGAGGAGTAGTGGTGGTGGGCGTGTAGAGAGTGGGTGGACAATAGTACCTTGGTCTGGGCATGCGACCCTGTCATAGACCTTAGGTATGAGAAAATTTGTTCTGTTGCTTCAGCGCCTCGTCTTGCTGGTGAAACCTACCCGAGCCTTCTCTTCATGTGCTCGGCCGTAGGCGAGATGGGAGTCTCCGAGGATGGTCCCAGTCTCCTTGTAGCTACTCTTCGGGACAGTCAGACTCAACGTTACTGTTCCCTCAGCGAGCGCTTGTTCACCAAATTGGAGGTACTGGTAGAATGCTCACAACTGTCGAAGGGAACCGACAGCGGGCAGGAATGGTGGTGAGGGAAAAGGGATAGGTGGGTTAGCGTGGTAGGTGGTAGGGGAATACTTGCCTCTGGTGCGTATTCTGGTGGGAGGGTGCGTAGAGTAGATTTGAGTTCTTCTGTTAGGGCAACGCTAAGCGCAAGCTCCCACAAGAAGGCGTCGTGAGAAAGAAGGTGTATTCATATAGTCTTAGGCGATCACAGCGTTAGCGGCAAATCCCAAGAGAACTCGAATGAGGACTCTGGGAGATATATTACTAGTATATATATGAGCGTACATGTGTCTACCTACAAGCGCCTGCCATGTGTACTGGGCAAGGCGCTGACTGATAAAGGTATGGTTACAGTGAGGCGCTTAGTGATAATAATGTGGCGCGGGTGAGGCGCTGACTGATAGTAGTGGCCCGCATGTGGTGTAGGCATGGCTATCAGTCAGCTACCTCTGCCTGCTGTATTCAATGTGTTTAGTATGTAATAGCGATTACTATGTTACTGGGTGAGGTGATGACCGTCTGATAAGATGAGATAGCAATTAGATAAGGATGAAAAAGGTGAACTGTGACACTGAGGAGCTGGCCACCAGCGACGAGGAGGAAGAAATTCAGGAATCAACAACTCTACAAAGACCAAGAAAATGAGCCCGCACCACCCCCCTTGCTAATAAAGCGACATAGTTAACGATAATCTGGTTTATGATTGCCCTTTGCTGGGTCTCTATTGCTTGAAGGTTGAAAGGCCAGATGATGGGAAGGCCTAGACATTCCTAGTCTTGTATCTCTTGCCGCTTTTCATCCAAAATACATGTATATGTGTTTTATTGCGTATCATCTTCACGTGTATCATGTGCAAATCAACGTTCCCAAACACAGCTGGATCTTTCTTAACTCAGTCTTTGTCCTCTTCATCTTCCTTCACCTGGTCGTAGATAACCTCCCGGTTGTCTATGTATCCTTGGTCCTCCGCGAACCCTCCTTGAGCCTCTATGACTAGTATGTTGTCGTTTGGGATGTTGAGTCTCAAGCATGTTCACAATAGATATGCTACGTACGCATGAGTTTGCTCTCATTTTCAAGTAGCAACGCGTTCCTGTAGCTGTTATCTGTGAGCTCCAGTAGAAATAGAGCGCATGACTGTGCAGCTGACTCACTCTAATTTGGTATCCCTTCTGTTAGCATCGTTACGGAACATTGAATGTTGGTGCGCACCTTCGCACTCTTCGTTGTAGTCTGAAGATGGTGTTGGACTCCACGGCTCTTGATCAATTGCTGCTCGAGCCATTTCCTCTGGGCCAACGTGAAAAGTCAACAAACACTACTCAGAGATTTGCGGTAAGTAAACATCTTCACCTTCATAAGCCTTAGCATAGTCCTCCATTTCTCTGAGTTGTTGCTCCTCTCTTACCCTCCTATGTTGCTCTGCTGCCTGGCATTTGTGCTCGTCATATCCTTCCACAAATGCAGCTAGCTCAACTACGGGAGCAGAAAGTTTTAATAGTTGGGCTTATTGTGGTCCATTTTGTCCACCTACCAAGAGAGTCGACTGTTTTCTCGGTGTCTTCCTCCTTGGCGGATGACATTTAAAATGTGCTCTTGTGTCTTCAGGGAACAATGGGCAAGTTCTGGTGGTTGCTGCTCAGAAGACCTCCTGTCCATCCTCCTGCTTTTAAAGCATTGTGCATGCGTGAAGATGCAGCGGGTATCCTTTGCAGAAGGTGTCTTTATTGGTTTCTCAATAAGCTCCTTCCTCCGAGGGCCGCGGCCTGAGATGGTGAATACCACCCCTTGCGTAATCCTTTCACACGGCGCATCAGTTCAACTCGTTCAGTAGTGTTTGGCTTTCTGTCTTCCAGCGTAACCATGAAGTTTTCCTACATTATCTGTGCACGCCTCTACTTCCTGATTTTCTGCTTCATATTCATAACTCATCACACTGCAACCATCCAACCTGACAGGTTAGTAGCCTTCTGTTTCTTCAGTGTGGTCTGCTGATCATTTGTGTCATTTAGCCTGCACAATGGACCTACGCATCCTGCCCCAGCCAACTCATCCACCGGGCAATGTGCCTGCCTTCCGCAGTGCCCTAGCTCCTACCAACACTCAGAGCCATGCTCTCTCCTTTCTGTGGGACTTCCCATCGTTATCGCAATGGAGCTTCACTCTCTCAAACCCATCCCTTTGCGTTCGACCTTATTCGCTATACACAACCCCACATCTGTCTTGCCATGCGAATGTGATGGACCTTTATTTTTGTACCGTGCAACGCTATACACTTCTGCCTCCTCCCATTCACTGTTGGCTCAATGGCCTTTGTACAATGTTCTTCAACGCTTATTCACCTCAATCTTCTCTGTTTTAGATACCATCATCTCCCATGTGCCAGTTCCTCCTGCACATTGTCATTACTGTCAACAAAATTATTGGTTTTTTCTATCCCGTTTTTCGTCACTCCAGCTGCCCTCCAAACTTGTCCGTCAGATTGAAATCGCCTTTATGAGACCTCTTATTCTTTCCCATGATTATAAGGTTCTTTTTACTCGTCATTCAATTTTGCTGCATGCCCACGCTCGCAGACTTTTTATCTGTGACACATCATTTATGTTTAGTGCTCACGACAACTCTATTGTACTCCCTCCCCATTGGCCTGATCTTTCTGATGCGCACATTATCTGTACCACAGCTTTCACGTTGGAGTGGTGTCTCAGAACAAGCCTTAACTTGCGTGCTACTCATCAAGTCGCTAAGATTCCTCTGCTTCGTAGGAGACTTGTACAAAAAGCGATCCGGGTGCATAGCATCCAAACAGGTGGCGGCAAAAGTTTTTCTTTCTCACCTGATGAAATCCTACCCTTCATTGTCGCAGGACCTGATAGACTTCCTCCAAGAGCTCATTTGAAATTTGTGGCTCACGTTACTGATGTAGGATTGCTTTCTTATCCAACAAGCAACAGTGTCGTACATGCTAAGGTCCCTCTGAACATTCTTATGGCTCACATCTCACTTAAGAATGTACGTCTTATAGCTCGGGCACATGGCATAATGCTCTCCCGAACTTTCAACAAGTCCTCATCTTCGCTTCCTTTTGAAGCCCATAGCTGTACCCAGTGTACCTCCCTAGTCTCCATCTTTGTTGTTGAAGTCTACGACCAAGGCAAGGATACCGCACGTCGAGCTGCCACTAGAGCATCGCATCCTACAGAAGCAGCCTCACGCAAGGCAGAAAAGAAAAGCTCTGCTGGTCAATCAGCCCAGGATTCCAGTGTCACTGCACTCCAGCCCAAATCTTCCATTCCTGCTGATCAAACATTGCCTGCCAAATGTTCAGCTTGAAGGCGGGTTAATGCTGGAGATTGCTCAGACACCCCTCTTTCCAAACCGCTCTCCTCAACACTAGCGTCTGTTGTTTTGGAGGATGACTCTCCTATCCCAGAATGTGATGCTGAATTTCCTCCTCCTCCTTTGAGTCCAGACCTTACCAGAGATATAATTGCGAAATTCTGTTCTGCGTGGTCTCCAGATGCAATTTCTGAGGCTGGCTGTGCTGTGTGCGGTCTTCTGTGCCCTGTGTCTCAAATGCAGCCTTTAAAAGGCCTCAAAGGACTCTTGGACATGCTCTGCATTCCTGGTGTAACCCGTGCTGAAAGGCACTCCTCTCTAGACCCAATTCAGGATCTTCCAGGCCCTGTCCTCGCGACATCTTGTGATAATGTTTGTGCAGGCTGCCGCGGGGCCCTTCTCAAGGGCTCCATTCCTACTAATGCTCTCGCGAACGGTATATGGCTTGGGGAGCCCCCCGACATTCTGAGAAACTTGACATGGGTTGAACAGCTTCTTGTGGCAAGAGTACATACTTCGTTATGTTACGCCCACATATCCAGCTCTGGGTTGAAAAAAATGAATGCTCACCTAATAGCCTTCGAGGTGCCTGTACAGAGGATATATGAAATGCTCCCTCTGCCTGTTTCTGAACTTGAAGAGGTTCTCGCTGTCCTGTTTACGGGTCCATGCCAACCTACTGATGAGGATTTTAAACGTACTCCGCTCTTGGTGCGCCGTTCGATTGTTCAGCAGGCCCTTGAGTGGTTGAAACTTAATCACAAGGGCTATAGTGACTTTGAAATATCATACAGTAACCTTGAGCAGTATCCTGAAAACAAGCCCCCCGTAAGTGTGGTGTATCACCCTAGTGTCGAGGTGGCCAGAACTGCAGACCCTGCAGTTTATGAAGTGGAAGGTGAGAATGGAGTTCTTGACAGCAGCTGTCCATTTGTAGTCCACGGGCTGACTGGGGAAAACCTAGATACTAAAACCAAAGATGAGCTCAAAGGTTTGGCACTGCAACATTGGCGTACGAATGGAGCTGTGTTGCGGGTAGGCCATTCTACCCTTCCAAAAAACTGGATGAAAAACAACCCTTGGCTCTATCCTCAGATGTTTCCGTGGTTGTTTCCTTTCGGCCTGGGTGGTTTGGGTGCCTCAAAAAGCCAAATGTCTGTACAGAGACACAAGGCGAACTTACTTCTCTATTATGACAAACGTTTTCAGATGGACACTGGATACCCATTTGCAGCATTCAGCCATGAGCAGGTGCAAGCTGCAACCAGCGGGGGCTTTCTGGCTGTTGAATGCGAAAATTTTACAGCTGTTGCAGAGCACCTCCTATCTGTAAATCGCACTGTATTTGACGACATGGCTACACGCATGTCCAGGGGTGAACTCATTAGACCTGAAAGTGAGGAAGAGAAATTATGCTTCAGAGTGATAGAGGATCTGGATGTTCTCTCTGGCAAAATAGAAGGGTCTTCCGTATCTAAGAAATACATGCGAAACGAGATATGGTCTCTTGTTGTAGCTAAAGGCGCCCCTTCATGGTATATCACACTCTCCCCGGTGGATATCAAACATCCCATTTGTCTCTATTTTGCAGACACTTCAACTGAGTTCAAGCCTGAAATTCAAGTAACGTCTGACCATGCATACAGGCTGATTGCAAAGAATCCGGTAGCAGGGGCAAGGTTCTTTCATTTTATGGTTTCTGCTTTCATTGAGCATGTGCTGGGCCTGGGCTCAGAATCATCCAGACTTTATGGTGATGCTTCAGCCTACTACGGAACAGTTGAACAGCAAGGCAGACTTACGCTCCACCTTCATCTTCTTCTGTGGCTGCGAGGTGGGGTGACTCCAGACGAAGCCAGATCTAAAATCATGGATCCTGACTCTGCTTTCCAGAAGGCTTTGGTCGAATATCTCGAATCAGCTTATACTGGTGACTTTCTGACTGGCACCATAGACAAAGTCAGAGATCGCATAGCACAGGCTGAGGAGTCTCCTAGTTATGTGGATCCTATTCGTACCCTTCCAGAGTCTCCGCCGTTACCTTGCAATGAGCTGTACTCCATGTACCGGGTCAAATAAGGATCACAAAGGCTGTTTAGATAATCCCTGGAAAAGATGCAAGGCCAGGTTTCCGAGGGACTTGTTTAAGCAGACTGAGGTCGACCCTAATACTGGTTCACTCAACATGCAGAAAAGCGAGCCTTGGATCAACACCTTCATGGCTGCTCTGTCTTACTTGTTTCGTTGCAACACGGACGTCACTAGCTTGCGATCTGGAACAGCCATTAAATCAGTGCTCCTGTATGTGACAAAGTACGTTACCAAACCCGCTTTGAAGACTTGCACAGCGTTTGGCACAGTGAAGTCCATCTTCAGCAAACACTCCGACATTATAGACGGCCCACTGCCTCGGACAGAAAAGGCCAGGTCTTTGATGACGAAAATGGCTAACGTGTTGAGTGCTAAGTCTGAAATGGGGTCCCCGATGATATGCATGTATCTGCTGGGCAACCCTGATCACTACACTGGTCATACCTTCGAGACTGTTCACTGGCCCAGTTACGTGAAGGAGGCACAGCATGTGTGGACAACAGACAATGATCCCAACCAACCCTTGGAGTCTGAAAAGCTCCCTATCATCAAGAAACACGGACGTGTTGTTGGCCTAGCCCAGGTTTATGACTACATATATCGCAGTTCTGAGCTAGCCAACATGTCTCTATACAAGTGGGTGTCCAGATCTAAACGAGTAAAGATGTCAGAAGCCAAAACTGCAAAGAAAACGTCTCCCAATTCAGCTGTAACAGTTGCGTTTCTCCCAAATCACCCTCTCGCCGACACACACAGAACTCTCATCCATCCTCCCCATTCAAACAGGATCCCAAACCTCATAGGTGGAACCCTCCCCAGATCTGATCAAGGTGACAGGCAGCAGTATTGCTTAACAATGCTCACTCTTTTCAAGCCCTGGCGAAACGGATGTGACCTGAAGATGAGCAGTCAGGACTGGAATGAATCTTTCACAGCCCACAAATTCTCAGAGCGTCACCTTGAGCTGATGAAGAATATGAATATACGTTATGAATGCATGGATGCAAGGGACGATTTCTACGCACAACTGAAAAGTGGGGCTATCACTTTTTCTGGTCCTGCCATCGAATCTTCTGACATAGACGAAATGCAACAGCGAGACATCTTTGACGACGAAGATAGCTGCAAGGTGATCGACTTTGGCATACACGATCTAGAAACACTTCCGGGAAAAAAGGAACTCAGGAGAAGAGCGGACCTCACTAAAATGACTGCCGAGATGGCTCAACTGGGTTGGGATAAACCACTTCCAGGTCAGGTGCTCCCAGGTTTTATGAACCATGCTGTTGCGATCCCGCAGCTCTTGGGCCATCATTGGAAGACCCTGCTGAATGATCAGAAGAACGCCGTCATAAAAACCTGCCAACAAAATATACACCCATTGTCCTCAAACACCACTTGGGGTCCAGTGACTGCTGAGCCAGGAAAGGTGGATATAGTGACCAGGAGTTTCCTAGAGGCAAAATACAAGAGTGACGAGTGGGAGCCCATTATCGAGAGTATTTCCACTGACTTTAGTCTGAACGAAGAGCAGTTAAGAGCGTTCAGGATAGTCGCCAATCACGCAGCTTCAAACACGCCCGAACAGTTGAAGATGTATATGGGTGGAATGGGAGGTACTGGCAAAACACAAGTGCTGAGAGCGTTAGTTAAGTATTTTGAAGCTAGAGGAGAGGCTCACAGGTTGGTGGTTGTTGCACCCACCGGGACTGCTGCTTCGCTTCTGGGTGGCTCTACCTATCATTCGATGTTCGGAATAAATGACATGGGATCTGTTTCCAAAAACCAGATGGCGCAGATCAAGAGCCGTTTACTTGGAGTTGAATATGTCTTACGAAGTTTCAATGCTGTCTTGTAGAGATATGTACAGGATATCCGCACGTCTTACTCATATTACGGGCCAGGCTCATGTTCCTTTTGGAGGAATGAATATGGTTTTTGCCGGTGATTTTGCTCAGCTTCCGCCTGTACTGGGCCACAAACATGCTGTTTTGTACAGCCGTACAATAGGTACAAGGACCACTGATTTGAAGGATCAGGAGGCGGCAATTGGAAAGGCTGTATAGCATCAGGTTACAACAGTAGTAATTCTGAGGCAGAACATGAGGCAACAGTCGCAATCAAAAGACGATGAAGCGCTGAGGACGTGCCTTGTAAACATGCGCCTCCATGCATGTACAGAGCAGGATCTGAAATTCCTGGATAGCAGGAGAACGAGTTCCGATCCCAGCCGCCCCAGCATAACGGATGAAAAATTTGGTGGGTTGCGCCAGGTTTGCCATGGAGAGTGGTCAAACTCTGGTCAATTTCTACAGTGACGATACGCTCGCGTCCAAGAGAGACAAAGACGGATCCAGGAAAGCTGTCAATCGTGTTCCACACACGAGAGAAAGAAAACATCTGTCGCGGCCGGTACAAGAAGCCCTGTGGAGGCAACCTCCGTCGTCAACTTCCAATCAGGTAGTGGGTAAGCTCTCGCTGTGCCCTGGCCTCCCAGTAATTATAAAAAACAACGCGGCCACGGAGTTGTGCATCACGAACGGGCAGGAAGGCTTTGTGTACGGATGGAATTCGTCCAGAGGCTCACTGGGTCAAAATATGCTGGATACCCTGTTCGTGTTGTTGAACAACCCACCTCAAGAGATTCAGATAGAGGGACTCCCTCCGAACGTTGTACCTGTAGTCCAAACTAGTGTCTCCTTGACCTGTCAGCTTCCCAGTGATGAGCCTTTGAACATCAATCGGACGCAGGTCGAAGTGCTAGTCAATTATGCCATAACTGACTACGCAAGTCAAGGCAAAACTTGTCTGAAAAATCCAGTCGATCTGCGCAAGTGCCAGTCTCATCAGGCTTATTACACAGCACTGTCACGCAGTGCCACAGCTGCTGGGACCCTCCTTATATGAGAGTATGACGCTTCTAAGATAACTGGAAAGGCGAGCGGCGCACTGAGACAAGAGTTTCGTGACATTGAACTACTTGATGAGATAACTAAATACAGATACCTCGGAAAGCTCCCTGCTGGATTGTATGATGCTCCTCGAAGGTCTGACCTGATCGCCTCGTTCAGAAAATGCCAAAAGGCAGATTACATGCCGCCTCAACTGCACCCCGCTCTCAAGTGGAGTAAGTCCGATCCGTACGACGAGTGGTCCATGCTTGACATCCCTTGGCAGGTTGTGACTAAAGGTAATCCAATGGGTCCTTTAGCGCCTCCTAAAATCTGTTTGTGCCTGCTAAGGGTGCAAAGACTTCGTCTGGTCATTTAGATGTATCGGGGAAGCGAAAGACAAGAGATGAACCCACTGAGGACGAGCCGCTGTCAAAACGCCCGCGCTTGGGTATTGGGTCCATGGAGGCCAACGCCACAGCCAGAACGTTGGGTCCACTAGGAACTGAATGGCGCTCAAACAGCTGTGCCTATGACAGCGTTATCGTTATTTTATTCAATCTATGGGCTGAGGATAAACAGACCTGGTCGGCTAACTTGTGTATGGCGAGCGCTTGTCTGATGAAGCCACTCACACGCAAGTTTGATGATGTTGCTTCCAACGACCATAAGGCTTCAGAGGTTGCAAGAGATTGGTTACGCAGCAAATTGAAGACAAAAAATCCCACAACATTCCCGGATGGGGGCTATACGAGTGTGCATGCAATTATAGATGAGTTATTGAAACACAGACAGGCTGTGCTTACCAGCTTTCTCCAGTGCCCGTCTTCCCACAGGATAACCAGACAACCCTCAAGGTCCTGCTCTGCCCACGTCGTCCTCGTTCCACCCTCACACCGGTCCATTAAAGATCATCTAAGTGCAAATAACTTCTGAACAACAACAGAAATACTGTGTCAAGCGTGCAATGCGCACCTTGACAGAGTATATCAGTTCGTCCAAGCGCCCCCACTAGTCGCCTTTGATGTGTCAAATGTCGGTACAGCGATTAACAGAACCTTGGCCATCCATGTTCATGGAACAGGCTCCGTGCGGTATCTATAATAAATGGGATGATGCCTGAGAATTTTCAGTGGCTGAACTGATCATCAACAGCTTACCAAATTTTTGTCAGCGCTGACTAAGATGACCAAGACTGACTAAGACTTAGTAATATAAGCTGTCTTTGAAGTTCTCGGGCCTTTCCTGCATCA
>JABCKT010000605.1:0-10127 GCA_018858115.1 Tephrocybe rancida | reverse complement strand
AGAACTGACAGAGATATGCTCAAAATGGTGGGGAGCATACAAATTGACCACATCCAGGATTGTTTTGGTCATAACTCCCTCAGTTCTTGTCCAATTTGGACGTACCAGGGATGGATTTGAAGGGGTTAGAGTACATCTACGTGCACAGTGGTTGCAACCATTCGGAGTAGGTTCCAATACTTCATCAAAATCCTAGCAACTGCAACTTGAAGTCGGGTCTTTTGCAGTTGCAGTCCAGTTGGGTTGCAGTCTTTTCCAGTTGCTGCAACCTGACCTTAAAACACTACCCATGGTTGCACACCTGCCAATGCCACTGCTGGGCCTTCTTGGCACCAACACTCCCACAATAATTACAGTGATGATGAGCAGTACAACCATGGCAGATAACAACATCACAGTCATCATGATTAGTGTAACATACTTATACTTACAAGATATACTTGTATTACCATTTATGAAAGATATGAACTTTTACAATGATGCCTGGTTTGAACTGAAAGTTGATACAAAATCACTAGTCCTGAACTTATGATAACAAACAGAGAAATTCAGATTGATGTTCATGAAATGATACTTCAAAATATGTGTCAAAAAAAGACTTAAGAAGACTTAAGAAAAGATTTTGGAAAAGACTTCAACAAAATTCTATTGAAGTAGACTTAAGAAGAGCTTCAGAAAAGACTTCAACAAAATTTTACTGAAATAGTGAAAAGACTTGGAAAGAAAAACATCAGAAGAGCAAAGGGAGCTCCTGATGGACCCATGGCAGCTCCCAGCAAGAAAGGGGAGCTCCCAGCTTGTGTGATGTGACAGATGAGAGGTGCCATGAAAACAGTAGCTCCCATGCACAAATAGAAGCTCCCAAAGGTATAATCAATGGTAACTCCCAGGCAAATGGGAGCTCCCAAGGGTATATATTTGCGCTGCCCAATGCAAAGGGATTCTACCAGTCATTTGGACCCCTCTAGGGTGATTTATTGGGTTAGAGGGTTAGCCCTAACAGGGGTCCATGGGGGGGGGCTGCCTGAAGTGTGTGTAAGGCCTGGGCATCATTTGCCTTGTGAAGAGCATTGTGCACCTGTTGGTGAAGCTCTGCAGCATGCTCAAATATTGCCTTAGCTTTGTTTAGCTTGCCAGATTTCATATACACCTCTCCAAGGTTCTTGACATTGTTTGCCTCACCAAGAACATCATGTGCCTGTTGGTAAAGCTCTGCAGCATGCTCAAATGATGCCTCAGCTTCAACTAGCTTGTGACATTGCATATACACCTGTCCAAGGCCATTGACATCATTTGCCTCACCAAGAGTACTGTGCACCTGTCGGTGAAGCTCTGCAGCATGCTCAAATGATGCCTCAGCTTTGTCTAGCTTGGCACATCTTATATACATATGACCAAGGTGATTGGCATCATTTGCCTCACCACGAATATTCTGTGCCTGCTGATGAAGCTTTATAGCATGCCCAAATGATGCCTCAGCCTTGGCTAGCTTGTCACGTTGTGTATATACCTTTCCAAGGCCCTGGACATCATTTGCCTGGCCAAGAACATCATGTGCCTGTTGGTGAAGCTCTGCAGCATGCTCAAATGATGCCTCAGCTTTGTCTAGCTTGTCATGTTGCATATACACCTTTTCACAGCCCTGAACACTATTTGCCTCACCAAGAGCACTGTGTTCCAGTTGGTAAAACTCTATAGCATGCTCAAATGATGCCTCAGCTTCAGCTAGCTTGTCCCATCGCAAATACACCTGTCCAAGGTCATTGGCATCATTTGCCTCACCAAGAACATCTTTCACCTGCTGGTGAAGCTCTGTGGCATGCTCAAATGATGCCACAGCTCTGTCCAGCTTGTCACATTGCATATACACCTTTCCAAGGCCCTGAATATCATTTGCCTCACCAAGAACATTATGTGCCTGTCGGTGAAGCTCTGCAGCACATTCAAATGATGCCTCAGCTTCAGCTAGCTTGTCACGTTTCAAATACACCTTTCCAAGGCCATGAACATCATCTGCCTCACCAACAACATTGTGCACCTGTCGGTGAAGCACTGCAGCATGCTCAAATGATGCCTCAGCCTTTTCTAGCTTGGCACATCGTATATACACCTTTCCAAGGTTCTGGACATCATCTGCCTCACCAAGAACATGGTGTGCCTGTTGGTGAAGTTCTACAGCATGCTCAAATGATGCCTCAGCTTCAGCTAGCTTGTCACATTGCAGATACACCTTTCCAAGGCCCTGGACAGCATTTGCCTCACCAAAAACAAAGTGTCCCTGTTGGTGAAGTTCTACAGCACGCTCAAATGATGCCTCAGCCTTGTCTATCTTTCCTTGACAGAAGTAAACTCGTCCAAGTGTTGAATGACATGCCCCAAGCAAACCAGGCGGATCCACTACTCCCTGTATGGCCAAGGATATCACCTCTTCTACTGGATTCCCAATGTATATGGACCACTGTGTGAACAGGATGGATGTATGTGCAAGTAGAGGACTACCTCTGCCTTGCTTCCATGCCTGTACAAGGACTGCATATATGTTGTGAAGTTCACCTGGGATTATTTCATGTCCATCTGGATCTGAAGCATCCCAGAAATAGCCTATCTTCTCAACATAATATGATGTGATGGCATCCCTAATATTGTCTGGTAATTTGAGCCTTTGTTCACAAAAAGCACGAACTGGATAGAGCATCCGTAGTCTGTGAGGTTTTCCCTCTTCATTGACATGGACAAGTGATACTCTTCGCATTGTTAAAAATGCTTTATGAAGGTTGTAACCTTTTGACAAGTGACTTTCTAGTTCTTCCATGGCCCTGTCATCATCTGGGAATCCATCTGGAAGCACTGATAACATGGCAAGGATATCAATGGCTTTTGGGTTTGCTTGCATACGAGGCCCATGCACTGAGAGATGGATTGAGGTATCAAGATTTGAGAGTCGATGACTTCCACCCTTCTCCAAAACTCCTGACTGTGCCTTGGCCCACTGACCCCAGAGGGATTTTGAAGATTCATTGCCTTCATCCAACAAAGCACTAATGAGTGAAATAGCCAAGGGTATCCCATCAACTGCATTGAGCAGCTTTTCTACAAACTCATCCACAGGTCCACAGGTCATCTCAAATATTTGCCTTGAGCTGTCATAGGTCAAGGATTGCAAAGGTGCAAGTAAGGGTCTTGACCAGGATACCCTTGATGGACGTTGTGTACCACGCATTGTGATAATAATACCAAGATGCTGTTCAAGAACAGAGAGCAATCCCTCAAGGTCAGGTCGTATTGTTTCATCATCCCAGATGGTCTCCAGATTGTCAAGACAGAGAAGGGAGCATCCAGGAAATGAAGAGATGACAGTGTCAAGCAGATGTGCATCACGATTTGCCAGTGGAATATGTAAACTGTTTGCAATCTCTCCAACCAGAGATAAAATAGTTGTCACCCCCTCACAGGAGACAAAGTACCGTGATGGGTATTTATCAACTATAGCATGATCATGCAAGACTGAGAGTGCTAGAGTTGTTTTCCCCATGCCACCTCCACCCAATATTGCAATGTGGGCTGGTACAGCATGTAGCAATGTGTCAATGACTTTGGACTTTTCTTCATCTCTCCCAATCATAAGTTGAGCTGGAGGTAGCACAGGTTTATACAAAAAGAGCCTGAAATAAGAGGACAGGGTAAGTGCTCTGTTTGAGATATGAATCATTGCTCTTACGGAGCAGTTGCTGAGGGAAGCAAAGCCTGTTGGGGAGCTCCACTGAGGTGGAGTTGGAGCACCAGATCTGTCTGGAATACAAGTGAAAAACACAGTAGAAATCAAATGAGGGGAAGGCACATACCAGAAAATCTGTATTGAAATCATCTATACGACGATTATACTTTTCCAATTCACCAAGTCTTGATATTCGGTTGATTACCCGATCCCACTTGCCCTTCGACGTGTTTGCTTGAAGCATGCTCAGAACCTCAATGAGAAGCCTACAAATAGAAGATGTGAATAGTGGGAGAGTTGAAGAAACTAGACCTTACTTGTGATAGTCCATCAACTGTCCTTCGATACGAAGCAATACGTCCTTGTGCAGTGATTGTGCGACAGAGAGAAGTCCATCTAGGACAATTTTCGACCTACGCAGCACTTTGTTAATGAGTTCAAGAGAACGCTCCTTGGTCGTCGTGATTTCCTAGGAGGTAGTTCAAAATAAATTGTCGCCCTCTTCAGCTTAACTCAACATACATCTCTGATTTGGATGATCCGTATGATAATCCCTGCCACAGCCTTCACGTATGGTATGTCCTTCAACAGTTCACCAGCATCCTTGGCAAGCTTCATCACAATGTCGACGGTATTCATTGTCGTGGATGCCGATGCGACGACCTCGTGGGGATTCAGATTTGTCGATAGTGAAGCAACAGAATGTCTATGCAATGAGATTGAATTTAGATCACCCATGAGCAACCAATGTTCGTCAATGAAGCCTGTACTCACCGATTTCGAACTGGATGCATAGTCGACGATGGTGGAAGGATGAGAACGCACAACACATGCAGGGATATGACTGGCACCTCCGTGATGGAAACATGTACAATTGTTACTACTTACTACGACCGACGTCCAAGATGATTGATCCCTGGCTACTCCTTCTCAACATATCCCCACATACCGTATACGTAACGTCTCTTTGCACCCGCACTGCTCCTGGATCTTTCACACGTCTCCGCCTCGCAGCCCTGAGGGAACCCGGCTCATTTCAAAATAGCGATGGATGGGAGTTCGATGGGATGGATGGTTCATGGTGGCAGCGCGCGCGCACGAGAGAGAGAGAGAGAGAGAGAGATGAGGGGAAGAAGTAACGCTCCGCATGCATCTCTACATGTGGGAGTCACGACGTCGTCAAGGTCGAGATGTCGGACGACTTGGTAACTAGGACCATGCGTTGACAATCTGTCAACGTACGTCGGAAAAGTTACAATTGCCGTTTCTGGCCTGAGCAGTCCTGAACATTTTCCGTCCTTCTGACAATGCTCCTCCTCAAAGTTCAGCGGGCCGCCCCGAAGCCTCTGAAGAACAAAATGCTATTGGTAGTCAAGAAATACATTGAGCCTATCTGCTGAGATACTTTAAGTAGCCTGTGTTTAACAGAGCAGCACTGAGAGGCACGACAAAATACCTGATGGTAACTTTTCCTGATCCGTCCTAATTTGGAAAATTCTGTGATCAGGAACTTCCAACTTTTGCCACAATTGGCCAACATCTCGACAACAGCTGTCACGTTGCCGCCCTCGCCCTCGATCGAGGTCTCTAGAAAACACCTCATGCAATGAATACCCACCACACCGACGGTAAATTTCCCACAAGACGATTGTTGACAATGCCGTTCTCGTGGGATCTCGGACTGTCTGAACAGGATCACAAGCTTGACCGTTGAAGGTGAGATATCTGCCGGTCCTTTTCGTCCCGTTCCTCTCATAACCTCCTTGACCCTTACTACCCAGGAGTTCTGCTATTGATGGATCGAGAACAGAAGACTTTTAATGGTGCCAATGTTGCGACATTACCCCTCGCGTTCGGCACATCGTTCCCATCGCCCGTGTCGCATGCCTCGAGACTACAAGCTTCGCACCCGTCTACCACCTCGGTGAGACCTCTCATCATCATATTCGTGCCTGCTGCTCACCGCCGCTCCTCTCCTTCCTCAACTCCAGATTGGGTATCTCTTGGCCCTTCTCACCCTCGTCCGTGCGATAGTATGGGCTCAAACGCCAGGCGCTTTCGCTCTCCGTTCTCGGTTCGACAGTGGGGATTGGCGTGCAGCTTGACGGCGACGGGGAGTGCACCGTGGATCCGCATATTCGGGTTTTGCAGGGACCCGAGAAAAGCCCATGCCGCGGATCGGTGAGCCCCTACTCTTCTTACTGTTCCTTAACTAGCTCTTCTTTCTGTGCTGCCTTTTCAGGTCCAGTCCCTTCCCCGTCGGCCCATGACCAGCCTCCATCCTTGATGACAACAACTCCAACTACCCCAGCGCTACGATCCTTTCGTGAGCCCTGGCAACGACAAATGCACTCACGATCTTGTCCTATCGATTTTCGGTATGCTCTCATCTTTCTTTTCGTCTGCTCATCAGACTCATTCATATGTTTCAGAACCTCGTTGCTGTACCTGACTGGTGTCGAGCTTTTCACGGGACAGAATACTATACTCTTTCAATTTGATGCTCCGTCGCATACAAAATTCATTACTGACTGCTTTTAGCCCTACCTTTTGATGTTACGGCTTTCAGTACATACTCTTGTTTCCGTTTTCTCCTCCTTGACCTCGAAACATGTTGTCTGAGTGTAGTATATACAACAATAGATTGCCGTTGAATATGCCTTCTCGCAGTTCTATTGCTCGCACCAAGCCTCGTCAATCATTGTTCATGAGTTGATCTCTTACTGTGCAGACAGATAGACGAAAACAGAAAATTTATTCATGTCGAGGTACCAAGGTAATAATCAATCCTTTTTTCAAAGCTTCCAATCATTCTCAAAGGTAACTTTTGTCGGAGAAGCCACACTGCTCGTCGACAAAGACATCAAGTGTGAACCTTAAGTTGTGGGGGATTCACAACAGAGCAAGAAATCCTGTACCTCGAGCTCGCTGGCGACGGAGTGACAAGATGAGGCTCCAAATGATTGGGCCAGGTACCCAAATGACTGTTGCATGACTCGAACATGCGTACGCCAAAGTCCCTGAGCATTGGCCACGATCGAGTGCAATCCTGGATAACAGAGTAGGCTAAACAATGAACGAGTGAACACACAATCATACGCACCTCAGAATACCCCGCAATTCCCACCGCATACTTACGCCGTGCCCTGGTTCAAAGTTAGTCTGAGGTTCACCGTGGAGCCTATGGGTTCCGACGTACTCTAGGCCTTAGATATCATCATCTCAATGCGCACCGCATAGGCCCGTCCCGAGTCTCTGCCGCGGTGCGTGTCTGTGTAGTATTGATGATATGTGATGTCTAGTGGCATGGTGGGTTACGCGTTATCCATCATTTTGAGCATCTACTCACCGTTGTGACAAACATCCAACGTTCCTTCCCGTGTTGCTGCGGCACTGGGGACACCCGCTTTCTTTGACGCTTCCAATGTACGTATGGTCTAGGTGGAATCGAACCAGCGTACGACAAGTGGCATTAGTGATGTGTTGGACAGTCTGAATCTAAGATCAGTCCTTGTGAGGTTCGCCGGAGTATATGGATGTGGGCATACCGTAGCCCTTCATGTCATATAATAGTAAAATCGAAATCATGTTGACCCCCTGGGTCCGTCTTCATCCAGGGTTAGAGGTCAAGATAGTGGGGACGGCTTAGTTTCCACCTATGGCCAAGGGGGGAAAAAGTGTAATTCAAGCTCGAAGAAGGGTACTGACCTGGATGCCGCTCTGCTGCAGCATCCAAACTTCGACGCGGTAGGACGATTTACATGTTGTATACCTGCCGACGACGTAAGTAACTATGATGTATGACGACCCGTGGCGAGGCTGCTCACCTCCGCGTCGATCATCTTCACGTTGTGAAGCTGGCCTCGTCCTCGTTTGGTGCGCACATGGAACGCAGGCGGCAACACGGAGCACCCGCCCATGGCGCACGCGAGGCGGTCGAGGGACTGCTCGTATAGTGCGGGTGGGGAGTCGGTGTCGGAGAAGCTGGAGGCTGAGGAGAGATGTGTGGTTTTGGGTTAGTATGGAGTGGCCGAACAACAGAGCAAAAGCGAGATAGGGTGATAGAATGAATAAGGACTTGAGCCGAATCTCGAAATATGAAGAGGGAAGAACGGGGTATGTCGAATGAGGAAGAAAATCATGGTCATATTGAAGGCAGGGGCGGGAGTTGAGTAGGAAAAGAGTCATACCGAAGGAACGAACCAAGAAACGAAGAAATCTAAGGAAACCAAAAATAAAGTCCGCGGATGAAATGAATAAAATGGAAGACCCGAGCGCAAAACTTAGACAACTCAAGCATCGAGAAGATGAACATCAAAGTAACACATACAGAGACGACGTTGGGGTTGAAAATGGAAAAGAACGACCCGAACCCGTCAACATCGAATGAAGGCCGAACATGAAAACGAATGGGCTGAGGTTGAATGTGTTCGACAACTCTCGAAAAAGAGAAATTGAACCAGTCGGCCAGGTTCCAGGATACAAAGGAAGGACAACATCCAAAAACACGAACTCGAAACGTTGAGGAGGAAAAGAAACAGACCCAGAGCGAAAGGACGGGGCCACGAACATAGGAGGGAGGAGAAACGAAAAAGGAGGACCAGGAATAACGAAACACGAAACATGTGAATGGGAATAGAAAGTGGAATAAGGATAAAGTTGAAAATGGGATGTCAAAAAGAAGGGAGATGGACGAATCGTGGGTATCTCAACCAAGCTCTGAGGCCGGCCGTGCTGAACCACACGACGAAGACGAACAGCGGGAATAAAAGCAAAAAAAGGAAGAATGCAAGTGAATGCAGGAATCGAAGGAACACGAAGCAAAACGAGGACAACAAGACGCATAGAATGAATTGAAAGATAGAAAGACGAGACGATGGCCAGAGGGCCAGCGGTGGTGAGGCACGAAAGAAGCAACAACAACAAGGATGGAAGACAGAACAAAAGAGGGAGATAGGAAGCGAAATGGTGGAGTAGCTGGACAAGCCGATCGAAAACGGTTCGAACCCAGGTCGCACACGACGTATGAGAAAAGCATCCACGGCCGATGAACGAAGCAAAACCAAGGAGAAGGAAAACAAACGAAAGGGGGACGAACGGCACGAGCAATGCACTGAGAAAGTTTGTATTTTTCGTTTGCAGACGCCAAGGAACGTGACGCCAGGAAAAACCGCTACAAAGTGATGATCAATGACACAGTCTATGTTCCTCCTTCACCCGCTGGCATAGATAAAGGTTAATAAAGGTGTAGCACAAACTATAAAGAAGGGTGCTAACCTTCGCAGGACCTCATCCTTGTCGCTGGCTCTACATCGCCTCCTTATCCCTAGCATCTCGCCTTAGCCATCGTACCGAAGTCGAAGCTTGCCCGCAGGAGGCAAGGGGGTGCAGTGTCGTCTGTATCGGATAGGTCGTCACAGATAGGGAACGCGAATGCGGGGAGGGACGGGAGAAGGGGAGGGACGGGAGAAGGTACAGCGGTGGGGATGGGCTAGGGCGGACGGCGGCGCTGCTGCTTTGGCCTTGAAGGGGTTGCTGTTGCAGTGGAATTGAAGGGGTTCAGGGGCCGGAAGGGATGGCGGACAGCTCTGCCTGCTGTTATGTAAAGATTTCTGTATGAACCTGTGCGCGGGTCGCTGGGGCATAGGGGGGGGACGTTGCTGCTGCTTTAGCTTTGAGAGAAATAGCAGGCCTGATGCAGTGTCTATGTTGGGAGAATGACGACGTCGGTTGCTTCTGTACGAGCATCATCTTGGCTCGATGCAGCCCAAATCTAGCGTGGCATACGACATCTCCTCTTACTCGTCTGACGCGTACTCTGATGTGTCCCCGAAGCTAGAGACGTGAAAAGAAATCGGAGAGAGTAACTCGGACGTGACAAACGCGAATGTCACACCGTGACGCGTAACAAATATTTTATGCTCCTCCATTAGTCCTCCGCCCCGTCATATGCGTCGGCACAAGACTATTAGGACCAGGCGAGACTTCTCGCGGCGCATCCTTCAAAGCGCTTTCACAACCAACTTTCTCACCTGCGTTGTCCCTTACTGTCAAAGTCTGAACTCGATGCCTCTCGTACTCCGTACAGCTGGCTGGCCGGCGAACTCGCAATGATATCTAATTTTTGAAACCTAGGGTTCCACGGAGACTCTGCTGTACAAGGTATGTACAGTGCAGGCGCTCAGCGCACCAGTTCCTCGAGCTCGGTGTTGAGAATCTAACCCCTATAACACGAGTGTTAATATCCTTAGTGCGTATAATAGCGACTATATTAGTATATACCTATAACACAAGTGTTAATATCTATGTGATCATGTAAGTATAATGAGTCTGACGGATGTAAGTAAAGATCTGGCTCACCCTTAGTGCGTATAATAGCAACTAAGGGTGGCATAGTATTATAGCGTAGTAT
>JABCKT010000604.1:0-10136 GCA_018858115.1 Tephrocybe rancida | reverse complement strand
CCTGCACAGCGACCATCAGTTGCAGTTGCGGTCCCTCCGATTGGCGTAGGTTTTGCGACCGATCGCAACCGTACAAATGCTGCGTACCTATCTCCCCCTCAAATTCGGTCCCTGGAACATTAAAATTGGTGAAGAACTGACCGAGTTACTGTCAAAACAGTGTAACAAGTACCCTCTATATTGTTTTGACCATATCTCTGTCAGTTCTTGACCGATTTAAAATGTGCCAGGCTGCAAATCAGCGTAAAGAGTATGTCTAAACGATAGAATACTGTACGATATGTATATCACGCTGGTTGCAATCGATCGCAACCAGAAAAAGACCGGTCACAACTTGGTCGTGTTGCAACTGGTCTTTTTGAATCTGCGACTGCTAGAGACCGGTCCCTAGTGGTTCCAGTCGCAGTCGCAAGTATCTGGGACTTGCAGCGACCAGTTGCGGTTGCAGTTCCTTGAAAAAGGGGCAAAAAACCGGACAGGACCAGACTTCAAAACACTATATGGGTTGCCTTCAGGGTTGAAGGCATGGGGCGTGGGGCTGGTGGGCATCAGTTGTGGGTCTGCATTGCGCCAGGGCTGCCTGCGCTGCTCTGCATGGCTCTGGTGTTGCTGTGGGGGGTGTTTTTGTCAGTGGGGGGTTAGTGTGGGGGTGTCGGTGTACCTCGTTCGTCTGGGGGTGCCCGCGCTGTTCCAGGGTTGTTCCACGGCTGCTGTGGGGCTTGTAGGTGAGTGGCGGGCATCAGTCTTGCTGCTGGGGCTGTTCTGTGGGCTGTCAGTAGGGTGGGCGTCGATGACGCACCTTGGGGCTCTCCCCCACCTGGGGTCTGCCTGGCTCCCCTCTCTTGTCCTTCCTGTCACGCTCGTTGTGGGGCGCCAAGGAGCGTTGGGCAGTGGGTGGGAGCGATGGTGGTGGTGGTGGTAAGAGAGGAAGAATGGAACAAACAAATTTGATTGCTGACAAACTTGTTCGTCAGCAATCAAATGTGTTTGTTCCCAGTGGCTGGTGTTGACGTGGTGGGGTAATGAGTTTGAGTCTGGGCGGTGTACCCATAACAGACTGCTGGTGTAGCGGTTAGATTGTCTGTTCTGTCTGCTTACTAAGCTTCATGGAGCCTCAAGTTCAATTCTCGATGAACTAATGTACTTTTATTTATAATAATAAGTAAACAATTTCATTCAGCACTGAGATGCCTTGTCCACCAGATTCTGTGGAGTCTGTTCACTCCACGCAGACTCGGATCGGATTCTAAGTGGATCAGACAAGCCAAATTTGAGAATTTGGCTTTGGTCATTGTCCACCCAGAGTCCAGTCAGTCCGCCTGGACTCCGACTGGAAAAGGGGAGGGGTGTAAAGTGCTCATTCTGCCTCAGGTCACCAGTTTTGATACGCACAAATCATTTGCGTCTTCCACGTTAACACACTGTTCAGTGGGCCTCAGAGGCGAAACGACTACTCCACTCATCCCCTTCAAGTTCTTTGGGTCCAATGGTTCAAAATTCTGAAGGACATCCCGGTCAATGCAGCATGGAAGACAGCCCACCCCATGCTTGACTGTCTGCAGTTCAGGCCCATCTGGAAACCCAGTGCTTTCAGATTCCTTGACCCAGATGAAGTACTGAGAGGGTGTCATCTTGTTCCCAGGGTTTCCCATGGGCCATGCCATCAGAACGGGAAAGGGCATTCACCCTATGCCCAGGATGGAGATGACTGGGCATTTTATTATGTTAACCGCTATGACCCCCTTCTCGATTGCTAAACAACCCTCAAACACACCATAATCTACAGATTTGTTGACTGTGACATGCTGATGAGATATCACTGGGGCTTAGGTGTTGGTCACACATACAGCCATAGCTCACCTGATAACCTTGATGAAACTCCACTCTCATGGAGTAAGTTTTCCAACTCTATCACATAAAACAACCTCATGGGCCTCTAACATAGGTTCAGAATCGGGCACAACAACACAATCTTCATGTAAGTTGAGGTCTCATGTATCGACACCCAGCATTTTTGAGGGTGGCATGCCTGGCGACAAAGAGGAGGATCTGGATGTGAACCTGGGCAAGGTTGGTGACAATATGGGGGGATATTTGAGCAGGGCATCCAAGTCAGACACAGCAGAGGATAAAGGTCTTGACTCTGATTTAGATCTTTCAGACGACCCAGATGCAGCTTCTATGGGGAATGATTCGACTGATGAATTGTACATCAACGTTGATGACAAAGAAGGTAGCTATGATTGAACCAATGTGAGCAATGTCTCAGTGGTGAGCCCGCAGTCATAGTACCCAAAACTCAAACGACCCTTACCCCAAAATAGATTGACATCGTTAATAATCGTTGTTGTGGAGGGTCAACATGGCCTTTGGGGTGTTTGTTCTTGCCACTTTTCACGTTGTTTGGCTACAGAAATTATCCTTCTTTAATTCATTGAACGACATGCTGGTATACTCACTATCCTTTTGCCTATTTTTGGCTCATGGTTCAGTCTGAGTCTGAGTCATCTCCATTCCTGTTGTTGCCCAATTGTTCTTCATCTGAAATAAGTTTCTATGGAAATCAATTGCATGCCGCCGAAGCAGAGAGGAGGAAAGCTCTGATTAGAGCTTTCTGTTTGAACAATGCAGAAAAGCGGGAGCTCAAACGATTCAAATGTGACAAATTGGAGGTGATCAAGTCTTCTGCAGGCTGGGATGGTGCACTATGGCCTTGTAATCAAGCTTGCTGACCCAACTAACTTCTCAATGGCCAGTGTTCTTAGTAGGGGAAAAGTCAGTAGAAGAGGTGAGAGACAAGGATGATGTGGAGGAAGAAGAGACCAAAGGCATGGAGGAAGAAAATTAGACATGGAGAACAAGGCAGAGAAGGAGATGGCTTGCTTGCACTCGCTCTGCATAGTGCTTGGAGAGGAACAGGACACTGCCTTGTTGGACCAAAACACTGCTCATGCAACGATCAAGCTTTTGTGCATAGTGTTTTAAGGATAGTGTTTTAAGATCGGGTTGGGTCGGGTCTTTCACCCGTTTTTTCAGCAACTGCGACTGCAACCGGTCGCTGGGAATGCCCAAATGTAGCGACTGCAACTGCAACTGGTTGCAACCCAGTCAGGTTGCAATTGGTCTTGACTGGTCTTTTTCCGGTCGCAACTGGTCGCAACCGCGTAAATATACATATTGTGCAGTATTGTAGCATGTAGATATACCTCCTACCTTCATTTGCAGCCCGGCACATCTTGAATCAGGCATGAACTGACAGAGATATGCTCAAAACGGTGGGGAGCATACAAATTGACCGCATCCAGGATCGTTTTGGTCATAGCTCGCTCAGTTCTTGTCCGATTTGGACATGCCAGGGATGGATTTCAAGGGGCTCGAGTACATCTATACGCACAGCGGTTGCGACCGGTTGCAACTGGTCGGAGGTGGTCGCAATACTTCGTTGAAATCCTAGCAACTGCAACTTGAAGTCGGGTCTTTTGCAGTTGCAGTCCAGTTGGGTTGCAGTCTTTTCCAGTTGCTGCAACCCGACCTTAAAACACTATTTGTGCACCAAGGTGGCTAAATTTTGATGGGGCACTAAATCAGCACTGATATACATGGAAATGGCTGCAAAGGACATGAGTATGATGGTTGATGTCAGGGGCTTGGATTCTTAGCAATTTCTCAACCAGTATTATTTGCAATCCCAGTCATCTTGGTTTATCCTCACAGCACTCCATTTGACTTGAATCATTCAATTTGGCAGTTGCCAAGTTAGAAAATAGTAACTGCACCCACTGGCAGATTTCACCCCACCACAACCTGAAAACAGCCTAAACATTGTGACCTGAAAACCAGGAAAGTGCACAGACCAGGTAAAATCTTATAAAGAGTAGGTGTTCTAAGAGGACATCTTTCCACTGATCTCAATTTGCCTGCCAGTTTTCCCTCAACTTTTTCATGGGCTAGTACATGTTTGTCATGCCACATTGTGTGAGTGACCATGATTAAACTCCGCTCCCAGTCTTTACTTAACGTTGAAGTCCATTCTCGAAGTTAGGACTGCCCATATTGTCACACTAACCAATAGATCTTTGCCAGTCGATTATTTGCCACCTTGTGGACAATGGTGTGCACATTGTATGGTATGTATGCATAGTAATCTTGATTCCACACCTTCCCTCACCATTCATGCAGTCTATTTTTTCCTTGCTCCATGATAGGTTCATGGTACATGCAAATTTATGTTCAGTGTCAATTGTATTAACATGTTGCCATGCCACCACAGGAAGCATCAAGTTGTCTGCTCTTCAGCTCCTCCACCTTGCACAAGTTGATTACAGTGTCGGGCTGTGGTATGTTTTCCCTTTCCAAATTTATCCAGCTGTCAGGATGTGGGATCAGTTAAACAGATTTGGCTGTTTACAAGGTCTGAAGTGCTAAAGAAGAAAGCGGCTGACCAGTTCAAAGTGCCAGGGTGAGTGGATAAATAAAAGGTTGTACAGTGCCAGTGGGGATTTTATACAGAGTGTTGATTGTGGATTTGCAGACAAGTCCATACCTTCCTTCAAATTAGACCTAGTCAGTAGTTGTGTTCCAGACAATGTAGTGGGCAGCAAATTATTACATCTGTGTTTGATTTCCAATGGTCAGAAGCATTTTCTGAAAGCCTGGGCCTACTTTGACAAACAGATAGCAGCCACTTTGGTTCATTTTTTGGCTTTAACTACCAAGTTGGTCCTGCAGCACATTATTATGGCCATGCATCGCTATTACACCAGTGGATCACTTGCGCAAAAAAAGTTCCACCTCAGGATAATGCAGCCAGTTATGATTGCCTTTGGTAACATCTTCTTCTATATGGCTCATATTATCACCTGTGCATCAATCACACTTGAAAATGGCTGACAACACAAGCTAAGAAGGTGTAAATAAAGCTCGCTTAGGTTCTAAAGGTCACAATAATTGCATGCATCCACCAAAGTTGCATGTCACAGACTACAGGGTCAAACAGATGGCATTGGTGCGTCAGGCCTCTACTAACATGATGAGAAAGAGGTCCAATATGATCCATATTCTGCAAAACAAAAACATGAAGTGACAGCTATCATGACGTTATCGAAACGGGTTTCCCTGATTGAAGTCATCTTTGCCTGATAGCAATAACTAGCCTAGAGAAATTCTCACCTTGATCCTGTTGATATATGTGATACTATCAATCTCAACACTTATTTTGGTGGAGAGAATATACAGCAACCAACCTTTTGGTAGAGTTATGAGATGAGTCATGGCAGAGTGACAGCTGGTGTCAAAATTATCACTGGCAGCCTGGGCCTCTACTAACATGATGAGAAAGAGGTCCAATATGATCCATATTCTGCACAACGAAAATATGAAATGACAGCTATCATGATGTTATCAAAATGGGTTGCCCTGATTGAAGTTAGTGTTTTGAAGTCCAGTCTCAGGAACTGCAAAAGACCGGAACAGAACTGCAACAGGACTGGAAAAGACTGGACTTCCAGTTGCAGTTCCTGCGCAGCAACCATCAGTTGCGGTTGCAGTCCCTCCGATTGGGATAAGTTTTGCGACTGATGAGGACTGGTTGCAGCTGGTCACAACAACTCAAACACTGTGTACCTATCTCCCCCTCAAAATCAGTCCCTGGAACATCAAAATCAGTGAAGAACTGACCGAGTTACTGTCAAAACAGTGTAATAAGTACCCTCTGTATTGTTTTGACCATATCTCCATCAGTTTGTGACCGATTTAAAACGTACCAGGCTGCAAATGTAGGTAAGAAGTATATCTACACGCTACAATGTTGTATGATATGTATATCACACCTGTTGCGACCGATCGCAACCAGAAAAGACCGGTCACAACTCGGTTGTGTTGCAACAGGTTGCAACCGGTCTTTTTGATCTTGCAACTGCTAGAGACTGGTCCCTAGTGGTTCCAGTCACAGTCGCAAGTATCTGGGACTTGCAGCAACCGGTCACGGTTCCAGTTCCTCAAAAAACGGGCAAAAAACTGGACAGGACAGGACTTTAAAACACTAATTGAAGTCATCTTTGCCTCCTAGCAATAACTAGCCTAGAGGAATTCTCACCTTGATCCTGTCGATATATGTGATACTATCAATCTTGACACTTATTTTGGTGGAGAGAATATACAGCAACCAACCTTTTGGTAGAGTTATGAGATGAGTTGTGGCAGAGTGACAGCTGGTGTCAAAATTATCACTAGCAGCCCATCGGCTAACAAAGTCAAGGGGCCTGAGTCACAGCAAGCCTATAAATATGATGTACAGCATTTATACTGATGAGGTTTTGTCAAGCTAGAATCATGACTTGCTTTGATGGATGTCTTCTAGGCCACCTAGAAATATCTACCCTGATCAAAGTGCACATCTAAATAGTCGGGTTGATGCTGGTTTTTGCCTTGATATCCAAAGATAATGGTATCTTGTTTTCGCCCAGGATACCTGATGGGCAGCACCCATGCTCAGTCCTGCATTGACCAGCATCGACCACAGGACTTGAAAACTTCAGGCTTATTGTGAAAGACAATATCTCAACAGGTACATAGCTACAGGCAGAATTTCTGTGTTTTCCTAAGTAAAAGTAATTTAACACAAGACTACCATTAGTCTGGGAGGGGTATTACCATCATCAACTAGAATTAGGTGCACTTACAACTCCTTCCTATACAAGTACAACTGTTTCAAGGTATTGTAATGGATTGCTATGGGTCAAAATTGATTGCAATCATTGGCATTTGTTGTTGTGATATTCCCATCACCTAACCTATTATACAACAATCACGCCAATTCCCTGATGGCTCGTGTTCAGCTTAGATCTCTAAGGCTCTCTTCAAGGAGCACAATCATCAGCAAATCTTCCTCTTCTTCTTCAACAAGCCCTACATCGCTTTGCGCCATGGTCACTAAAGATGTTACCCTTCAATCTGATATTGTGAAAATGAAGACTGAACCTGATAGAAGCTCGGAGCTTCAAGTGTCTTGATGTTTCTTTCCACAACACCATAGAGAAAGGCGGCTTTTTTGAGCCTGAGCTTGGTGCGTGTGAGCTACACAACCTTTAGAACGTCTCAAGACACATAAGTGGGAGATGCCAGATGATATAATTGTTGGAGTTGGCACTTGCCACCAACACCGAGCATGTTCTCGAGGCATCCAACACAAGTTCAGAGGCATATTTTGGAACTTTTTTCAATGGACAGTGTAGAAGAGATGCACAGCATTAGCTTACACAATTTTATGCAATTTTCAAGGAGCCCCAGAGCCTGTAAAAGTGAGTCAGTACAAAATCTATACTTTCAACACCCTTGATGCAGGGAGCAGGCCATCTTGCTTGCCCGGATCATCACGGCATGTCCCAGAAGCAGACAAGGGATCTGGTTTCTGGTGGGACATGCATTTTCTGGCAGGCTGCTAGGTGTGCAGCGTGTCCCATGAAGAAAATGATGTTTTCAGGCTTTGAAACAAGCTAGACCTTGATGGTGATTAGATTGCTTGCAAACACCATCAGGGAGACTGAAAGCCATCAATCTATTGCCTGGCTACCTAAGGGACATGCTGCCAACATCAGATTTGCTACCTGACCCATTGCTCCACCCCTGCTTGCCCCCCGTGACAACAACCGACACCTTCCCGCCCTTCTGCACAGCTGCTGTGTCCCAGGGACATGCTGACATAAGACCCCCTGCCAGCAGATTGGCTCGGCAGGTGTCCCACATCAACAAAGCTCATCTTGAAATATAACCAAGCAGTGAAGTAGTTTGTACATATAAAGAGGTGCTGCCACCAAACAAGTGAAGTTAGAAAGGTATATCCTCTATGCTCTATGAGGTTGATTTGGGGTTGTCTGACTAATTTGGTATTTAACATTGTACTACTTACTACTCAACTTATTTACTTTTTAATGCAACATATGGTAGAAAGACTGGTTCAAATGAAAACCGGTCTCAACTGGTTGGCAACCAGTTGTGCAACTGTGGTTGCTGGTTTTCTTCTACTACTCTTGTACACAGGTTGTAGGCTCCCACTATTGTTTTTGACCATTTTAATTCATGACAATACTATTGCTAGCCTACTGACAGGCTTGCAGCCTCTTTGCTCCTCGAGTATGAGACTTCTCACGCATTGACTTTTGATGAACTTGGCCTGATCTGTCGTGACCTTTCTTGTGTACCTTTTACCTTGTTCTCAGTTTGATGCTTCCCATGTAATGCCGCTGACCTGTGTCTGTTGATGCGAGTTCACAAGAGATAGCGACCTGCAGCGGCACCAAGCAACATGTGATGACTGGGCCTCACATCTTACTATGCCCAGCCAGGCAGCACGCCCACCACTAAAACACCATAGATGGAATGATGATGGTCCAAATGCAGCCCAGAACAACACCCTAATGGTGAATTTGTTGACATGTTCCATAGTTATGTTTGATTAACTCTCTCAAAGTCACAGCTGGCACCCCCACCCACTGTCATTACACGCAAAGACAATCCAGATCTCCATCACATCTCCCCACCTTCACCCAATATTTCTGACTACAACATTGTACCTATGAATACCATCCATGAGGTGGATGCACAACAGGACTTGACTGTGAATAGTCACCCTGTCCATTGGAACCATGGGGTACTACCATCTTGATATGATGACTTTGTTCCCAAAGGTCCAACACCTCTTGAAGATCTGCAGGAGGTGGTCAACAAAGATCTCGGGGGGCTCAAAATACTGCTGGTGCCTGCTCTTCATGTCTCAAGAACAAAACCTGATATATTTGGCCTGTTTTGAGAATATGTTGGAGATTTGTTAGCATAGGATCTGGAGGAGAATGTCAGTCTCAAGCACCTTGCCTCTTATGGCCCACCTGTACCACCCCCCATCAACAATTCTCAAATTCCATTGCCTTCCAAAGCATATGCACCATACCCCAATGCAAGCTCCTTCTATATTGGTTCCTGGTACTGGAAACAGCGCCAGAAGTTGAGGTCCAACTTTCAAGCCCTCACACATATCATCACCTCCCCCAATTTCAAACCACAGGAGTTGATAGATGTCAGATGGGATGGTATTGATCACGAAATTGGCACCAGCTCAAGCACACTCTTCGACAATCACGAGTTGAAGTCACTTGATCTGTTTTCAAAGGTCCCATGTCTAAAAAATTCCATTATGTTCCTTATCAACTACTTCACGCCCTGCTGGACCCTAACAGCCAAGAGGAAGAAGTCTCCAGCGAGCTCTACAACCCACCTGCCTTCATACAGGCCCACACAGACCTTCAATCATCACCTCCAGAACCCGATTGCTTGCTGCCACAATGCATTGTGGCCTTCATGTTTTGGTCCAATTCGACACATCTCACTGATTTTGGCACAGCTTTGCTCTGGCCACTGTACTTGCAATTTGGCAATGAAAGGAAGTACACACATGGCCAATTGTTAGAGAATGCATTCTCTCATATTGCATACATACTGAGTGTGAGTGCTTCTTGGTTATCACCTTTATTTTCCTTTAGCTTCCTAAGTCCTTCCAGGAGTTTATATATAGTCAGACTGGAAAGGGCACCACACCACACCTTGTCACACACTGCTGGCAAGAGCTAATGCATGCCATCTGGAAACTTTGGCTGGATGATGAGTTTTGGGAGGCATACATTCATGGGATCATTGTTGACTGTAGTGATGGCATCAGAAGGTGCCTCTATATTCAATTCTTTACCTATGCAGCTGACTACCCCAAGAAGTACACCCCATCCTCACGTAGTTTGGCATCAACTGACCATTGATTAAGGATTCTTCTCACAACAATCCATGATATGGGCAATTGCCCATGCCCCTGGTGTCATGTCAAGAAGAAGAGCATTGGGGTGTTCACAACTGCACAAGATCTCCAACAATGAAAGGATGATCTTTGTATTGATAACAAGCAACTTCAGGGAAAGATAGCAAAGCATGAAAGCTCGTATACAAGGATGGATATGTGGTCAACAGTACTCATGTCAAAAAAATCCTCAAGCCTGAATCATTGGTGCCAACTGAGGTCATCTACAAAACATACGCCCCCGTAAAAGGTCAATAACCGACCATAAACGGGCTACCTGATCCCACCTGAGGCACCT
>JABCKT010000603.1:0-10145 GCA_018858115.1 Tephrocybe rancida | reverse complement strand
AAAGGCACTGACTTGAAGTCCATCATCATTGGTTATACCGATTCTGATTGGGCTGGTGACACAGACACTCGACGCTCTACGGGCGGTTATGTGTTCTCTGCATGTGGAGGAGCAATTTCCTGGAGCAGCAAACTCCAACTTTCTCCTGCGCTTTCTTCTACAGAAGCAGAATACATGGCTTGCACCCGTGCTGCACAAGAGGCTATCTGGCTGCGCCAGCTACTTGAAGAACTTGGATATCGTCAGGCCAAGCCCACACAGATCTACGGCGACAACCAAGGATCTATTGCACTTGCTAAGAATCCCGGAAATCATCCTCGCACCAAACACATCCAACTTCGATACCATTTCATTCGTTTCGCTATCTCAAACGGACAAATTCTTCTCGATTACATACCTACGGCTCAAATGCCTGCAGACGGACTTACAAAAGGCCTCACTGGCGACAAACATAAAAAGTTCGTTGACATGCTCGGACTGCGACCACGATTGAGTGGGAGTGTTAGATATTAGATATATCATACGTTCGTTACTTACCATAGTTTACAATCTCGTCTCATGCCTCGCGGACTTAGAATTCCGGTATATACATTGCATTACATAACATGTTACAGCTCAGTGGTTCATCATACATGATTCACTGAGCTGGTACGTCGTGTGTCTCTTATACAGTATTACACATACTAATAGTACCTTAGACAACTGTTCTTTAGGTACATAATATATTCAGTGGTTCATCATACATGATTCACTGAGCTGACAACTGTTCTTTAGTGCCTGTTGAGCGGTAAAACGCCGTGGAATATCCCGAGACAACATCTTGTCGAAGAGTGGGGCCAACATTGGAATATGTATGGTTAGGTGCTGTTCGAGGTTCATATGCATTAGCCAGACATGGAAGAAGCCAGTGCGTGAGGCGTACATCAAAAAGAGTGGACAGAAGCAGTCCAAGCGAGCCAACATCCAAGGCAAAAGGATCGAAATCAAATTCTCCTTGCCAGGTATCAGGGGGGACACACCCAGGCGTTCCCTGCCACGACCTCTGATATGGAAGGCGGCACTGTTCGTCGGACCAATCTATAGGAAATTTTGTTGAAAGATCAAAGTCATACAGAGCACATGTTAGTCGTCCCTGCTGCCTAAGGTGCCTGCGGATAAGATTGTCGTAATCGCACGTGAAACGACCAAAATGATCAGTTAAAACATTGCTGGGGCTTATGTCCTAAGACTAATCAGTTCAACGAATAAAGTAGAGATGCCAAAACGTACCCCATGTGCAATACGGTTCTTGTGCAAGTAAGCCAGCCCCTGAGAAGCAGTGAGTATCTAGCGAACTACTTGATTCGCTACAGGGCAGGCCTTGAGTAGACAATGTATCATCCTGAGGACTTCTCCCGTTGTCGGCCCATCTGGCTGACTGAAGCTGCCCCCCCATCTGCAAGAATAGTGAATATTGAGACCTGAGCACGGTTCACACCTATAGTTTGTTCAAACCTTGGCATGACAGCAAACCAGAATTCGCCGAAAGGAAGAATATCGAGAATGGGAATAACATGGTTGAACTCGTCTTCCAACTGAGGAATGCCCTGTTCAAAGAGGAACCGTAAGATGTCATATTCATGAGTGGCACCGTTGACCACTTTGATGGCGACATGGCGCTGTTGTGGGTCTTGTGCAAAGATCAATCTTGCCTGATACATTCAGTGGGCATACACATGTAGATCAACAACTCTTACGGAAGCAGGAGCCAGAAGGGGAGGATGATCCAGAGTGTTGATAGTATCGTCACCACCATGGCAAGCGTACGGAAAGCAGAAATTGTTGTCCCAATCTGTGCAGGTTTGAGGTCTAAAGCCGATGTAGTTATCGTATGGTCCTTCAACAGCAGAGTATATGGTGTATCCGCGATGAAGAAACCAATGTCGCAAGAAGTCAGAATTGAGTACAGCTATTCGTTGGTTTATGTCAACATTTTCACGATGAATTCGGAACTCTGCTAATATCTGATTCTGGGGAAGTGTCAGTCAAAATTTTAAACACAAAACAGAAAGCTGCCTAACCTCATTCGGGCTTTCCATGCCCGACTTGCAGATACGGCCCCTCAAGTGAGAGTTGTTGTTCTAGACTAAGGTAGGGGGCATACATCCTCCACCAACGTCACGTGACGAGCATGACGGGATCAAAATTGTGTCGCACCGGCACAAAGTCGCGTTTTGTGGGCGATCGGCAACCCTTGATACAGATCTAAGCCCATACGATTGAGTGTATATGGGTCTAGTAGATAGTAGAGTAATCTAATCCGCCATCCCCCTTGTCAAAATTGAGAAAAAAGCGAGATCACACGTCACAAGAGGCCCCGAAATTCACTCTTGTGTGTGTAGAATGGGAAAGCGGTCCTGCTGGCTCAAGGGACGCCTCGACAACCTGGCTGGGGGTGCCAAGAAGCTCATTGAGCACCTTACACCCCGAAAGAAGCGCAAAATCACGCCAGATGATGATGGGAACAATACCCATGTGGTGAGTCTCTCATGTCGCGTCAAAAAGTGCCGTACACATTTCTCATGGTCAATATAAGCGCGTCATACCATCAGATAATGCTTCCAATCATCCCGACAATATATTCTTACCACGTTTGGGCTCTGCGTATCCATTGGAAAATCCTTTCGGGGCTCCTGCCGCCGTGGTTCCATCAAGCTTCATTTATTCCTTAAATCCACCTCCTACGCCCCGTCACTTGCCCCGTCGCCCAACAGTTGAGGATGACATTGAGTCTATTGTCTCACACGGCGTGTCACCTAATGCATCTGTTGATACATTTGGATTCGCGTGTGAGGACAATGCGTCATTGATGGCAAATTATGATCCCGCGCATGTCGAGCTCCCACAGCAACCCATATATGATCCCAACTCTGATTCCACGCGAGATGGCAAAGCGCGTGAGGCACCCACTATTCTGATGGCTCACGCGGCCCTTGTTGACTTGCAAAAGTTGCTTCGCGGCCCTTCGAGGGGGAAGAGTGGGGGATACAAGGCTCCCGACTTTGATGTCTTTGTAGAACATCGTCTCAATGGCATGCAGACACTTCTAAGCCTCTATTCTGATCCTCGCTCTAAGGTGCAGGGTAAATGGATTGCATCATCACTCCAGGCTGCAGTTTCAACTGGGCATGGTGTATATTGCGCACGCCAACTCCGTAAACTCTGTCGCACATACATCCGTGATCACACTCTGCTTCCTGTCAATCCATATGGCAACTGGAATGAATCTATGCTCATTGATGAGGATCTGATGAATGACATCAATCTCCATTTACAAGAGCTTGGCGACAAAATCACTGCACAGAAGTTGGTCGACTTCTCAGCACGCCCCGAAGTCATGGACAGGCATGGAATTACAAAGAAGATATCTATTTGGACTGCACATCGTTACCTCAAGGCTCTGGGCTATCGCTTCAACCACCCCACTAAAGGCCAGTACTCAGATGGTCATGAGCGTGCAGATGTTGTGTGGTTCCGTGATCACAAATTCCTTCCTCGAATCCATGAACTTGAGAAGCGGATGCGACAATTCATTGATGGCCAACCTGTCGAGGGCCCCTTCTTCACTCCCGGAAAACCTGTCATCCTCTGGTTCCATGATGAATCAATCTTCTATGCCAATGATCGTTGTTGAAAGAGTTGGTACCATAAAGATGCTCCTGCAAAGCCTTACAAGAAAGGTGAAGGAGCATCCTTCATGGTTGCAGATTATGTTTCTGCAGAGCTCGGCTGGCTTACATCAAAGGATGGCTGTCGCAACGCATGCAGGGTTATGAAGCCAGGAAAGAACCGTGATGGTTACTTCACCAGTGACGACATCTTGGAACAAGCCAATGCAGCACTTGATATCCTTCAATCAGACTATCCTGAGTACGAGCATGTCTTTGTCTATGACAATGCTCCCTCTCATCTCAAGCGTGCTGATGGTGCACTTTCTGCACGCCATATGACAAAGAACCCTTCCTCACGGTTCTTTGTTGAAATTGCTAAATGCGATGCTGACGGCAAACCAGAATATAATCCTGATGGAACCTATAAAAAGGTTTCAATTCAGATGCACGATGCACAGTTCAATGGTCGATCACAGCCTCTCTACTTCCCGGAGGGTCATGAACAAGCTGGCATGTTTAAAGGGATGGCACAAATCCTTCGAGAGTGTGGACTTGTCAATGAGGCCAAGCTTAATGCAGAGTGCAAAGGCTTTCACTGTGCACCACCTGCATTGAACTGCTGCTGCCGCCGTGTACTCTTTAATCAGCCCAATTTTGCTGATCAACCCACACTTCTGGAAAAATCCTGTGCTGCACGTGGAGTTGAAGTCATTTTCCTGCCGAAATTCCACTGTGAGCTCAACTTTATTGAGCAGTGTTGGGGCTTTGCTAAACGGTTATATCGGCTCAACCCTGAGTCATCACGCGAGGATCAGCTGGTGAAGAACTCCATCGATGCACTGAATGGTGTCCCTATGGACTCAATGCGAAGGTATGTCTAATTCTGACGCCGTCTTCTGGGCTCGGCAGGAACTGATCTATATTTGTACTTTAGATTTGCTTCTTGCTCATGTAAATTTATGTGGGCATACTCAAAAGGGTTGAACGGGAGACAGGCTGCATGGGCTGCACGGAAGTACCGTGGCCATTGCGTCATCCCAGAAGACATTCTCGATGAACTTGAGGCACAACACATACTTTGATCCCTCCCAGACTTACAATTCTTCTAATATTAAGGGCAATTCTTACTTAATTCCTTAGAAAACCTAGATCTATATACTAGATACATATCCTAATAATCATATGGACCCAATTTTAATGTAACACCTCGAGGAGGTGTGCTATTCTGTTCTCGATGGTCGAAATTGTCGAAATTGATGGGAATGTCACACACAAGTCACGTCAGGTGACATTGGAGGAGGATGTATGCCCCCTACCTTACTAGTAATTGAACAAGTGACAGATCGATTACAAATACTGTACTAATAACATCAGGTGATGTGACATGGCCGTGTTTTGTTTCTTTCAAGTTGCAGTTGGCAAGTTCAATGGAGGTATGACTGATGGTGTCTGTCTAGGAGAGACTAGGCAAATTCCAGCTTTGTTTCAGTTGGCACTTTCTACACTTTCATATTTTTTTATTTCGCTATCAAAGGCATGTAGGGCAGCATTCACAACACATTCCGACCTATCACTAACGTGTGCCACATTTTCAAGCAATTACATGCATGACGGTTGGTGATGGTGAAGACCTAGAAGTTGTCACGTCAGTGACCTTGTTGATGATTACACTCAAGGTGACTGGACAGATATCCAGCGGAGACTTTCGCCGGTTGCTGATTTAAAGTTCTGGACCTGAAGGATTATGAACTCTGATTCTGCGATCTTTTTGCATCCCAGCATTCGGACTTCAAGTGGTCTTCGGAAGAGACTCCTCCCTGGGCGCTCAAAGCCCCTTGTGCTCCTATCAATCTCAAATCAATCCCTGGGTCATGGTGGTTCCTGGGTACCCCATGACGGGTAGCCCACACGAGTCTGACATGACCCTTGACGGTTGAGTGGTGTGCCACTGAACAAAAGATGGCCAATATCTCAGGCTTTTCTAGATGACTACATAACTGATACACACAGCAATCAAAATACTGTACTATTTCAACCAAGTGTTCAAATCACGCATCACGCAGGGGTGTGAACTGAACACTTTTGACCTCCGTCATGCATCACGGTGCCGAAACCCCTCAAGAATGAACACTTTTGACACAAAAATTGGCCAGTGTGGGCGCTCTGCGCCATCAAATTACCATATATGGTAGGAGGAAACACTTTGTAAAGTGAACACCTACCATCATGCATCACACCCAGTGAACACTAGGTCGAAATAGTACAGTAGATTATCAAGATAATGAGTCTACAAACTTTGGCTGTGTTATCTTTGACTCACAAATCTGGAGATTGCAGGAAGAGGAAGATGACTCTTGAGTTCGAGTTGGTACATCGATGCAAAAAGGCTTAAGTTGAAGCTGATACGGTCATCAGATTCTTCAGATTCTCCCCATCTTTACATTCATGGACCACTCTGGCAACAATGTTGTGCAGGCCCCTCTGGGCTATATCTACGAAGTACGTTGACAGTCTCTTGCCTAGAAAACCCTGGTTTGCTTCATGTCTATGCTAGAACAGGACAAAGGTGAAGCTCCTGGAGCCTTGCAGCATGAGCGTGGGTCTAGTCGACCTGTGACCTGGAGAGTCTTCAGATCCTACTTTTACCATCACTTCCCAGGACGTTGGTGTGTCAGGGATTCCATGGCCTTAGTAAATTCAGTGTGTGCACTTGCTTCTATGAGCCATCTGGATCTTTGAACTGACAAGATCACCCTCCATAGCCTGCCAAGGGCTTACCAGCACCGGCACTAACAGCTACAAACACAGGCTACCGCATCCAAGTCTGGAGGCCGTCCAGAAAAGTTTCCCTGGGTGCCGTTGGCCAACAAATGATTAATTCTATTCCACACAGAGTGCTCACCACTGCCGCAGAAGGGCGTGGTGCTGCGTTGCAGAATTTTCATAAGGTGTGTTGCCATTTTTGTCCTGATACTCTGTACTGATGTGTGATCACAGATTGGAATGTTTGTGTACCTCAGAGAGGATGTAGAAATCAAACAGCAGGGCGTTCAAATTTTGAAAAAAGGTACCCCAATCCAGATCACTTCTGACAGTGTAAGCCGCACAGTACGAGTCCAGTTACACAGTACACATCGGGCTTTCACTCACACACAGCAAACAACTTTTACTATGCAGGGCAAAAGATCGGCGACCTTGAAACCTGAGGGCTTGGAGTATGCCTATTACCTGGCACACTTCCATGATGCGGGATTCTGGATCGGCAATCCATCTGGACTTCAAGTTCCCCATTCCTATCTTATTCTGGCTTAACTGTTGGCTGCTTAGGTTAATTCAACGCCTATTACTCAGAGTCCTGACTGGATTTCAATATGGATGTAACAGCAGAGTTCTGTGCAACTTGTATGACCATTCACGCTGCCAAGTAGCACCATTTAAGAGTACTTGGAAAATTGCAAGATACTAGGGCTATGGAGCTCATAAATTCACACTATGAGCAGAGTGCCACTAAGTACCTCATATGTTTTGGGAAAGGGTGCAATGGTGTAACAATTGTCTTTCCTGTTGGGACTTGACCCCAACCAAAACAAGGGTCAGAACCCCTATTGTTGGCAGAATGTGTAGGCTCTGGTGGTGATGCTGAGGAACAGGAATCGGCCCTCTCGAAGAACCGACGTGTGCTGAAGACGGTCTCGATGCGCCGTGTATGAACACTTCATGTGAGAGAACAAGGGGTGACCCCACAGCGTTCTAGGAGTGAATGGATGGATGGATGGTTGCCAAGGATTGAAGGAGAGTAAGCCCAAGTAGTCCCGTAGTTAGCACCTGTGTAAGTAGCACTCGAAGTCGACCTAGATGTCAGAACATGGAAGCAAAACAGCTGAGTAGTTTGCACTCGCATGAAGATTGGCCCTGACTCCAGACCGAGATCAGAACAATTGAGATTTGATTGACAGGTGCTTGTTTCATCTCGACACATTTTCGTGGGCTGAGTTGTAGCTTCGCCGTGTGTGGAATGTGTCGATGTGTGGTGGCGTGAACTAGCAAGGTTTTGGCTGGCCCGAAGGCTGGTGGCAAACGCAAACAAGAGCTCAGCTGTGGCATGGCGTGTGATGGGTGCCGATAACAATGAGGAAAGCGAAAATATGAGAAGAGAACAATATGAAGACAAGGCTGGGCACGAGAATCAAAACAGTGAGAGAAAGCTGGGGTGCAATTCAATGGTATTTTGTTGAGGAGACGCGCTCCCTTTATACAATCTCTACATAAGCTTATCTAATGTCATTTTTTCTTCAAATTTAAGTTTCGACCGCTTCAAGGTCTCACAATGCTCTCGATCCCTCCCCACTTTGCTCTCCATCGCCCCCCCCTTACTCTATGTGTTGGCCCGAAGTTCCCTCCTGTCCCATTGTTCCCTCATTCCTATCCAAAATCCCTGAGCCCTACCAACTCGAGTGCCACTTCGTTGTTTCCCCTCCTCGTGCCACCCCTCCTGTGTATCCCTGCATATCCCTCCTTCCCCAGTGATCCCCCTCATTCCCTCTACCTGTCTCAAGCTCTGTGTTCTGCTTGCAAAATCCTTCAATCACCAAAATCCTCGTGTATGGTTGGTCTCCCTTCCACAATGCCATTGCAGAAAGATGGGCACACTGTAGAGCGCTTGATGAACTGATTATTTTGTGCGCCTAAATTGGTCGCAAGCTCATGCTACTATTTCAACAGCAAAAAGTTACACCAAATTCGGAACAAAGTGCACACGAGATTCATAACAGCCTTCTATCTGTTGATGTGAGGATCCTGAAGCGTATGAGCAAATCTACTACATTCATGAATTGCTTGCTAGAGAACTGTGTAAACTATGACACTGCAGGAGCTTGTTTGGTGCATATGTACTTCTGATTACTACGAGGACACAGTCCAAAACCTTGGGTAGCTGGGTAAGCATTCCTGAGAGGTTTGATAATGACTCCTAAAATGTCTCCAGGAAGGGGTACCGCTTGGCGCCACTTCTCATCGTCCTGGCAGACGTCCGGAGTGATCTCTACCCACACAGACAAGGAGTCTGCAATTAGGAAGGTGCAAAAAGTGAGTGTGTTGATGTCTCCGAAAATCCTCCCAAGCTTTGAGCACGTTGCCTCGACAGCTTTCTGGAAGCTGGAAATCAGCAAAAGTAACACCAAGCAGAGTCAATTCAAAGGTACCGCATATGTTTCTGGCTGGTCTATCCCACTCAAAGTAGACACTAAGGGCATCGGACGTTGATGAGTTCCTCCTCGTTCTGAGCCAGAATTTTAGCAATCTGCTAATTTTCACCAATATGCTCTTCAGCATCAATATATGATCAAAGCAATCAGTGGCACCTTTGACATCACTCAATCATGTGATTCGGCCTTTGGAAAACCTGACGCAACGTGTCGGCATCACGTGACACGCCACTGCCTGACGAATATTCACTGGCTGCTCTTATCGCTGGAAGAAAATTTTGCATAGAACAAAGACATCTGTTCAATCTGCTCTCTAAATTGATCCACCACACTTCTATTCACATGTCTATGCCCAACACCTTGGTCTTTGCATCTACCTCTGCCATGTCCTCAGGGGGTTCCCTGGTGCTGGCTCCTATGTTTTGGATCTTCGTCACCATCAGTATGATTCTCATGCTTCACTATCTATATTGGAGAATCTGGGTGAAGGAGTTGGCTTCCGAAAGCTATGACGAGTGGGTCATTTGGGAAGGAGTTAACAGGTTTTGGTCTCTCTTCGGATTACCAGCATGAAGGATGCCTGTACAGCCTGGACAGCGAGAATGGCGAGCAATCGTGAGAGAGTTGAACAGGGCTTTTGAGGAAGTACAGCTCCTCCCACCTCAGAGACCTGCCAGGGCCGCATCACCACATGTCAATCGCCGTAGCCAGGCAGGACCCATTAGCAGGTTTTCCTCAGAGTCATACCTCCCATTGAACAAAATCACATCCACCACTTCCCAATTGGATCATGCATCACATTCCTGCTTACAAAGCCTGATTGACGCCTTTCCCGTACCTGCACAAGTTTGGCAATGTACACATGACATTCGCCACAGGATCAACCTTGCTATTCTTAGCAGGTCCTCAATGGAAGACTATCACACGATGTACCAGCCTCACACACCCAAACCTTTGACCCTGCCTGGGTTGCACACGAGAAACCACGCCGGGATGGAGTTGCCGAATGCCAAAGAAGAAGTTTGATGAGGAACCCAAGTAGATTTCGACGAAAACGGCAGTACGATATCGTTGGAGCCTGCGTATCCCCATTCCTTTCATCACCACCCATTTCCGCCTGCTGTCACATCCAAATGCAGTTACCAAGCCAGAATTTTACAAGCTGTTGGCAGTTCCTTGCACCACTTCGCCGAAATGATCGAGTATCATTGTTTCTCTCTCCATTTTACACTGCTGCTATTGGATAAAGTATTGGGCAGTTTATATAGTTACTTTCAGCTCATCTGACACC
>JABCKT010000602.1:0-10174 GCA_018858115.1 Tephrocybe rancida | reverse complement strand
TGGACTCACATGCTGGGCTGAGGGTCAGCAGGGAACATCAGGCATCTGCAGAGGCCAAGGATGGACTCACATGCTGGACTGAGGGTCAGCAGGGAACATCAGGAATCTGCAGAGGCCAAGGATGGATTCACCTCCTAGGCTGAGGGTCAGCAGGGAACATCAGGCATCTGCAGAGGCCAAGGATGGACTCACACCCTGGGCTAAGGTCAGCAGGGAATATCAGGCATCTGCAGAGGCCAAGGATGGACTCACACCCTGGGCTGAGGGTCAGCTGGGAACATCAGGCATCTGCAGAGGCCAAGGATAGACTCACATGCTGGGTTGAGGGTCAGCAGAAAACATCAGGCATCTGCAGAGGTCAAGGATAGACTCACATGCTGGGCTGAGGGTCAGCAGGGAACATTAGGCATCTGCAGTGGCCAAGGATGGACTCACCTCCTGGGCTGAGGGTCAGCAGAAAACATCAGGCATTTGCAGAGGCCAAGGATGGACTTACAAACTGGGCTGAGGGTCAGCAGGGAACATCAGGCATCTGCAGAGGCCAAGGATGAACTCACAGCCTGGGCTGAGGATCAGCTGGAAACATCAGGCATCTGCAGAGGCCAAGGATAGACTCACATCCTGGGCTGAGGATCAGCAGGGAACATCAGGTATCTGCAAAGACCAAGGATGGACTCACATGCTGGGCTGAGGGTCAGCAGGGATCATCAGGCATCTGCAGAGGCGAAGAATGGACTCACATGCTGGGATGAGGGTCAGCAAGGAACATCAAGCATCTGCAGAGGCCAAGGATGGACTCACAACCTGGGTTGAGGGTCAGCAGGGAACATCAGGCATCTGCAGAGGCCAAGGATGGACTCACAACCTGGGCTGAGAGTCAGCAGGAACATCAGGCATCTGCAAAGGCCAAGGATGGACTCACAGCCTGGGCTGAAGATCAGCAGGGAACATCAGGCATCTGCAGAGGCCAAGGATGGACTCACCTCCTGGGCTGAGGTCAGCAGAAAACATCAGGGCCATCTGCAGAGGCCAAGGATGAGCTCACAAGCTGGGCTGAGGGTCAGCTGGGAACATCAGGCATCTGCAGAGGCCAAGGATGGACTCACAACCTGGGCTGAGGGTCAGCTGGGAACATCAGGCATCTGCAGAGGCCAGGGATGGGCTCACATCCTGGGCTGAGGGTCAGCTGGGAACATCAGGCATCTGCAGAGGCCAAGGATGGACTTACATTCTGGGTCAAGGGTTGGCAAGGAATGTCAGACATCTTGAACACTATGATGCACCCAATACATACCTCCTAATCTCAATTAGCCTAGCTTAAATGTCATTAGTAATGCAGCATTTTCTCACTGTTTCACCCTATTAAGATCAGGATCCTTCCTTAATGTGAGACTTATCATCCAACTTACATACTGTTTCAATGTAAGTCTTACATTGTATCATATCTGGATGTTCCCTACCTCCTGAAATGCACCTGTATTGGTCATGAATGTGGCAACCAGTGCTTATTTCTCACATGCTCCTAATAATATGTTGATAAACCTTCGAACCATGTTAAATCCAATGCTACTCACATCAAACTGTCAAGCATTATCAAATGCTCATCCCATTGTGCAATACACTTTGACTCACATAGGAATGGTAGAACCACATCATACAGTCCTCCACAACAGGCTGTGTGCACTTCAGTCTTCAGTCAGGCAAACCCTATTATGACCAAGCAGTGCTAACCTTAAGCCTGAATTTAGATGCAGCCATCTTGGCACTGGAATTGAAGTCAATGAAGGAAACTACCCAATTGCAAGAAATGTGTACTGTTTCACAGCATATTTCATGCATAATTCCAAATTGTTCTGCTGAATTGAAACAAACAATAACTCCAGTGCAAGATTGTTGAGGGAGCCTGCTGTTTTCTCAATCAGCTGCTTCACCTGCTCCTGATGCACCCCATCATTGTGCATATCTAATAGGCACCAATTTAGCATGTCAGATACTCAAGTGAGATTTGTGTGGTGTGCACCTTCCAAGTATACACCTGCTCTAGGAGGGAATTTACACTTGAACAATGGAGCTTGGAGCTCTGCCAATTTCTGCTCTGCAGCAGTACGATTTTCATCATTGTCCAAGTCAATATCAAAAACTTGGGTTATGAAATCATCAAACTTTGTGAAGACAGCAATGACAGGAGCTGGGCAAAGAGAAGATTATATGATCTACATCAATCAATGGCTCAGAGAGGGGACATACCCTTTCCTGCCCTCTCTTGGTTGAAAAAGTCCATCTCCAAGTTGAACAGGAATCGCGAAACATCAGGGGTGAAGCAGAACCTATGACAGTCAATAAGAATGAGCAGGGATAAAAGAAAAGATAGGGGACCAGATTGCATGAAGTTGATTGTCAACCTCCGTAGCACCTGCACACTTCTCAATAAATTCCTGGACAGTCTTAAGTTGAGCCTCGTCTCCAGTCTCAAATCCTGGAGAGTCATGGAAGATGAACTTTGGGTTACTGGCAAAGGAAAAGGGACGATTGATGTCATGGATTCCGCGCTAATCAGTAGTACATCAGTCAAGAGTCAAAGTCCAAACACACGATAATTACGGTCACAGTCTCTTTCAACTGTGTTGCGATCAATTCAGTCAAGGGGTCAATCTACAATAATCTATGTACCGGACCAGATTCTTCCCTTGATCATCGTAGATGCATGGTTTTCAGTTGTGTTGCAGACCCGCTTCAAGAGTGTGGTCTTGCCAGCGTTAGCGCGCCCGATCACGAGGATCCGGAAATGGGTATATTTGTCGCGAAGTTTAGAGGCAGCTGCGATGTCGCTCATAGCGTTGGTCGATGTGCAAGATGTAAGAAGTTACAAAGTGTGGTCTGTAACTTAGATGGATCACGAATGCTTTCCCAATCATCACGGAAAATGCCGAGGCCCAACACCGGAACGACCAATAACATTGTCTTGAACGTTCTCCCCGTCTGATGCATAGGCCCTCAAATTCAGTGTGGTGTATTTGTGGATGCTCGGACGGTAATCTCACAGTTGTTATCCGCAATTGACGAGCTTTGTTCTGTTCTTTACAGCACGGGATACCCCATTGAGTATAGACTTGTTCTCGATACGTTCCCTGAAGAACGGACATTGGGATCGGTTTGGAGAAGCCCAACACCCTTGAAAGGGTGATGAGATGCGGGGCAATTCGACGAAGAGAAGGAGCTCCTAGTTCCCGACGGACCTCGTTCCTCAAAATTTCACGAAGTCTCGCGCCGCTTTGCGGTACTCCCCTCCAGTGATTTGCAACGCCACTACCACCGTCCTACCAAGCCAGCCTTGCTACCATCTTGACGTCCCATGTCAACGATCGGTTCTCAAACCCGACAACATACGTACACTTAACGGTACCGATCCTGGAACTACGAGGATTCAGGACGCCAAGAACATCTCCGTTGGATCACAGCAGCAACACCAACAGAGCCTCAGCGGCCTTACCCGACACAATAACAAGAATCCTTACATGTCCGACACCTTCTAACGGTGTCTTTTCAGGCCTCCAAAATGACGTTTGCATGGAACCTTCTCAGCGTCATGAAGCAACCGTTTGAAACGCCAAGCTCTGCAACTAAGTACCCCCATCCATTCAGCGACGCCTCCATCTTTCATCGTCACCCCCTCCCTTCCTCGACCTAGCGCCCCTTGTCTCATCAGCGACACATCATCAAACCCGACTTGGCCTGACACTCGTCGTCTCGGAGCAGAAAACGTGACTCCAGGCAGGCCTTCAAAGTGGAGGAGTCGCGCATGGTTCTCCTCGGTTGAAGCTCAACGTACGTTGCCTTCGCGTTGTTTTCCATACGTGACTTGACTTCCTCCAAGCAGGCCCTAGGTTTCTCTGCACCACCATCTATATTTCGAACTTGCATGGCTGGCCGCTCGTTCGATTCGAGCGCCAGTTATTGAAACTCACTGTGACGCCCGGGCCTACACCCTACACTTGAGAACGGAGGCACTTCTCTCTTCGAAGCGTGTACGTATGCTACATGCTCTGCCGGCTAACTCGCTTCTTATATCTCTCTCATCTTATATAATCTGACTCTTCAACGGGTCGATCGATGACAAGGCCTCGCACAAATGATGTCCTAGAGTGTGGTGTATGTCATCTCACGTCGTGACAATCGTTCGACTTGTAACGGGATAACTTCTTCCCGAGACACAGCGATCTCTTCAACTTCACGAAGTCAATATTCCCGCTTTTCGCGCACTTGGTTGCAAGCGCGATCGTCACAATGTTGGCCATTGCAGCCGACAGTCCATCGAGGACCGCCATGTGAACTGGCCAGTAGATCCCCCAACTTCCTCTCCTCCACCTCCATCACCACGATAGGCGTCTACTATCATTGGCGATCTTTAACATTCTCGCTGGCCACTAATCACAAGAACACGAACCCCTTCAGCAAGCCGTTTACGGCAGACGTGGAATACTCGGAAACGATAGCCCGAGGGGGCTGAAGAATCAAGGAGAGTTCTTGTGGGAGGTTATTAATTCAGGCTTCTACAAATGTAGATGTGCATTAAGTTGGATAGAACCAGGAAAGACATTATCAAGACTTCGAATTTATAACTCTCGCCGATCCTGCTCGTTGTTAGGTTAGGTTAGGTCATTGTTGACCGCTTTGCTCTCGGACTTCGGAATTGCCTTGACTCTTGAATCCCAGTGAAAAGTCCGTTGAGCCAGTATAAGCCAAAATGAGCCGATTTGGAGTGAATCGAGAGGAATTAAGAGGAATCGGCATCCCAACTTGAATCTGAATTGACCTTTTGATGTGGTGCCACGTTGACATTACTGATCAAGTTAACTTCCAACCTGGTTCTGTCAAGTCAAATAAGTTCTCCAACTTCCTCCTCCAACTTGTGCTGAAATATTTGCGGACCTGCGTCAACTGAACTGACTGATTTTGTCCTTGAATATCTTCCTTGTTCTTCTGCTTCATTATTGTGATGATGCATAGCTAATTAGCGGCACGAGCGGATTCAGGCGGGTTCTCGCGGGGTCCGTTTGACTTGCTTTCTACTCGCGGGGTCCATTCGACTTGTTTTCTACTGGGTTTGAATCTTCAACGCAACCTCAACTTTCACCGCTTCAGCAACGACTAGATTTTTGGTCGCCATCTCGAACAATCCTTCGCCTTCGATGAAGCTACAAATCCCGACGGACGTCAAACTCTCGCCTCAACAATACCAGCCTACATCAGGCGACTTGCCTGGGGACAAATAAAATGGGAGGGAGATCCACTACGTGCGCTGTGGTTTGGTTGTGGTACTGTTTCACATTCGGATGGTGAGTTTTCGACTGATCTGCGTAATGGATGTCTTGACGAGCTCTCTTCCCTTAGAAACAAGAGTTGCTTCCGTCATTGAGGCGGTCCCTCGACTACATACTCTCAAGGCTGCAGAATGGCGTCAAGGAAGAGGGGGTTTGTTGGCTCCTCGTTGTCTGTTTACTGCAAGATGTCGACCCCGAAGTTCTACACACCGGCACCACATGTCTACACCACTCCCAAGCTCGCGCTGCATCGACTTCACCGTGACACACGGGGGTTGCGCCGCTGGGTGAGCTCGTGGAGGCTCCCGCTCCTTACATTCAAGGCTGCAGATGGAGGCTGTATGTCGACTCCACTCTCGTCCTCGGTTCGCTGGAACTCCCCGTTCTCCGGCATGCGATATCACATTGAAATTCTAGGTACCGATACTTCAATTCTTGATGTGCCGTGACTCGACATCCAGTGCTAGCCTGACACACACCGCCAGTCCCTCGCATGGACTCGGACAGTGTATACTGTCTGCCAATCATCTCTACACCGTATCGAGTCTGTGCAGATCACCCAGAGTGCTTGCTACAGAGCGCTACACATGCAGTCCACTATCTCCCTTCTCCAAAGCTAGACACAGCTGGAGTACAGGGCTTCTGCATGCATCCACCCCTTTTCCTACTCCAGATCTACGAGCGCCGAGCGCGCCTTCGGGGAAGGTGGAATAGGGCCCAGATATCGGATCGTTTGGAACAGTGGAATAGTGGAGAGTGCCGCCTCCTTCAACTAGTCGACGATGAAAGCCATCATACTTGCAACAGCAGTAGCTGTCCCACCCCCTCAACAACCTCTGCCTGTCCTCTGAGTGCGGCGATCCCCTGCTTGCACACACCCGACCCAACCGTGCCAACGTACCACCTCAATACTTCGCGTTCCACTCCTCCCGGGGCCCAGCTACGCAAGCCCCTGACCTCCGACAACCCCACGCTCCCTGGACCAACTGGATCAGCCAGCACTAGCCGCACCAACAATAGTCACAATCCTTCGACAACCTCCGTTTGCCCTGTGAGCGAGGCCCCAGTCGCATACACAGCACACCTCCCAGTCGCGCCAGCGCAATCAACAGTGGAGATGCACTCAGCTTCCTCTCTTCCCGCGGCATAGCTCGAGTCTCAAATCTCGCGATTCCAGTCGATCCTCCAGTTGAACCTCCAATGTCCTCGGTTCGGTCGACTTATTTCGGCCTCGCGCCCATCGTGGACGGCTTCCATCCCGGAGAATAATCAACACGATAGGTCTCTGTTCGACCTCCAAAATATGCGCTGGCCACTGGTCACGAAAACGAGAACCCTCAGAAAGTAGTTGGGACGGCAGACATGGAAGAGGAGAAGAGAGACGGTTGAGGCGAAGTTCTTTCGGGAGTTCATGCGTTCGCACCTCTACAAGTATAGATGTGTTTTAGAATCAGATAGAATGAAAAAGCATTATAACAGACAAACCTCTCGAACCTGCGCTGTTTGCTGTTTGCCAAAAACATGTTGACCGGCTTCGCTATCGGAGTTCGGATTTGCTGTCTCTTCACAAACTCCTGTGTTCGTTTCAACTCGCTCAGAAAGAGCCATGCACTCCAGTAATTGGAGACAACAACTGTTTATATCGATGTCTCACATTCGACTCTAGCCATTTTCGAAGCATGATTCCCTGGGGCCGTCAGAAATTTTGGTACCCTCCAAGAGGCGTACTACTCCACCTGCATCACCAACACACTGTGTCCCACCACCAACACTCTACCTCTACCAACCACCACAACACCCAAAATAACCTGCACGACGAAAAGTATGACCACGACCACGAACACGACCATCCAGATCCGCAGCAGCAGGCGCCCCGTCCCCGTCCCCCGAAGATGAAGACTCACCAGCGCCTAGGTCCAAGCGCGCCAAGTTGTCCAGTGCAAAAACGCCAAGTACGTCATCCGCCCGTCTTACGTGTGTCGGTGATGGCAATATTGACATGGAATGCTAAAGGCATCCCCTCAACTTCATAACGCGGGTACCCCGCCAGAAAGCCGAGCGAGGCCGCCGCTTTAGCCGCCAGTGGTGCGTTTCCCCTCTTCTACTTACTATATGCTGATGCTGATTGATGTGGCCATAATAGCGAGACAAGCGCCCCAACTGTCATACACCACCACCGCCCCCACCTCCGGAAAGGGCAAATCCCGCGCGATGTCCTCCGGTACGTCTTCCCCCCTCCCCCTTCTTCCCTTCCCTGTGTCCCCCATTACTAACCCCCCACCTCCCAACAGGCCCACCCCCCCTAACACCCTCCACCCACCAAAACACCAACTCCTCCCAAACCCAACAAACCCTCCATCCCGAACCCCAATCCACACGCTGCAACGACGCCTTCCCGCGGTGCGTCGCCTGTACCCGGCGTTGGGCGGGCGATACGTGTCGGTTCCAGGGGATCCGCTATTTCTTGCGTGAAGGTGCGTTGTGCACCCTTCCCTCCCCTTCCCTCCCCTTCTCTTTCGTGTGGTTGGGAGTTTGAAGCTGACGATGAAACGCAGGGGTAAGCCAAGCACCAGCACAAGCACCAGGGAGTAATGGGAACGGAAACGGACAAGAAAGGATAGTGGGCGTTACGTTCTCCGAGAGTAGAGAGGATATGGGGGAGGGTGGGGATGAAGTTTCCCAGGTGCTGGAATGAGATGGGGTGGAGCGTGTTGAAGAGGACTAAGGTTCGTTTCGTTTCGTTTGTTTGTTTGGGTGGTCTTGTTGAGGGGGCGTTGGCCCGGGTGCGGGACGGGCGCCTTGATTTTTTGGGGTTGAGGCTTCGGTGTTCGGGTCTTGCTTGTCTTTCTTTTTCGTGTTCTGTCTCTGTTCCGTTCTGTCTTTCATTTCCATTTTTTGCGTTTCTGTTTCGGCCTGGGCGTTGACGTTGTTGGTGTTCGTTTCTCGGGGCGCGCTGATGCGATATGGTTTTGCGATTTGGTGTTCGGGTTGCTTCGTGTTTTGGTGTTTGGATTTGAATGTGGGCTACGTTGCTCGTTCACCTTCTTTCGTCCTGGTCTCAGTTCTTCCTCTCCCTCTTTTCTCCCGTACTCCTCTCTCCTCTCAACATAAGCTAACCTTCCCCTCCACAGCTCACAATCGCGCGCGCCCTCCTCCCCACCCTCCGCCTCGAACAACTGCACTTCCAACAGCCCGCTGTCATCGTCCGCGCCACATGCGACACCTGCATGACCAGCATCTTCAGCACGTCCCCGCTGTGCAGGCTCTGTGGGAGAGAGGCGTGCGCGGATTGTTAGAGTACGGTTTGTGATTTGACATTGGAGCTCGCCGCATCCGCGTCTGCGTCTTCCGCTTCGGTGGTCTAGGGGCTGGAAGGGCAAGGACAGGGTGGACTGGGGCAAGGACAGGATGGCACACAGGAGAAAGCGGAGAGCAGGAGCAGCGAGAGAGGAAGGAGAAACACGCCCATGCGAACTCGTTCTTCCTCATGTGCACCAAGCGCGTGGAACACAAGGCCGGCGACTTTTCGCCCATGACGCGCTCCGGGGCCAGGGAATCGGGGAGGGCGATTGAGGAGATGGAGCGGCTTGTGGCTGCGGAGCCAGGCGCGTCGACGTCCTCGGCACCTGACCCCTCGCAATCCTCGTCCTCGTTGCCACAGAGTTCATACGGGTGGCACAACGGCTTGCACCACCCCGCGCCGCCGCCGCCACTACAGAGCGCGTACCCGCCCCCGCTCCCGGGCGCGCCGTTCGTCCCGCATGGTCTTTCGGAACAAACGACCAGCGTCCCCTCGCACGTTATGCCGCAGTACTCACCCTCCTCGCTCACGCCTGTTACCTTCTCCCTATTTTGGGCGCAGGGTATGCTGTTGGTAGTGGAGGGCCTCCTGGATCGATTCGAGGTGCCGTGGACGCCGGAGTACTTCGTGGAGCGGTATGGGGGGCAGGGGTCGGAGAGTTCCTCACGGCGTTTGGGAGGTACAGCGAGCGCTCGACTGTTGGGACTGCTGCTCTGACACCGGCCGCGCCTGCGCCGACGGCAGCGAGGGGGAAGGTGGTGGGGGCAGGCATGGAGCCGCTTGGGCTGGGGGTGTGGAAGCTCAAGGACTGGCCGCCCTCTACGGATTTCAGGAAAGCATTCCCCGAGCTCTGGGACGACTTTGCGCGTGTGGTCCCGGTGCCGAGTTACGTGCGACGCGACGGGGTGATGAACCTCGCGAGCCACTTCCCCGAGGGCGCGGTGGGCCCCGACATCGGACCGAAGATGTACAACGCGATGGCCACGACGCTCAGCGCGGGGTCGAAGGGCTCGACGAGGCTACACATGGACATGGCGGACGCGGTGAACATCATGACCTACGCGTCCCCCGCGCCCAACGGTGGGCCCGGGTGCGCGGCGTGGGATCTGTTCCGCGCGGAGGACAGCGACAAGCTCCGGGCGTACCTGGCGTCGAGGAATACGCAGGGTGTGTCGGGGGGCGCGGCGCAGAAGGATTGGACGGCGAATGATCCGATTCATGGGCAGCAGTTTTATTTGGATGAGGAGATGAGGGTGGAGCTGTGGGAGATTTGGGGGGTTATGAGTTATCGGTTTTATCAGAGGCCCGGGGAGGCGGTGTTTATCCCTGCGGGGTGTGCGCACCAGGTGTGTTGTTTTCTTTCTCTTCTTTCGCTGGAATGGATGGCTGACGCGCGAGGGCGGTAGGTCGCGAATCTGGCGGATTGCATCAAGGTCGCGGTGGACTTTGTGAGCCCGGAGAATGTGGAGAGGTGTGAGCGCCTCACGCGCGAGTTCCGCGAGCAGAATCAGAGGAAGATGTGGAAGGAGGATGTGTTGCAGCTGCGGACGAT
>JABCKT010000601.1:0-10200 GCA_018858115.1 Tephrocybe rancida | reverse complement strand
TTGTACTGTAGTCAGTTCTTACCCGATTTGGATGTTCCAGGGGACAAAATGATGGCAAACAGAGTGGGTAACACAGTGAAAAGGTAGGCGGAGACCGAATATAACCGGTTAAGGACCAGTTGAGACTGGTCTTTGCAAAAACTGGTTCAAACCAGTTGCAGTCAAATTTTTCCAGTTTTCGTCGGTCCTGGTCCGGTCTTTTGACCATTTCTGTAAATAGACGACCGGTCCGGTCATCGGTTGACCAATTTGGAGGCCTAAAACCGGACCTGACCAGACTTTCAAACACTATGTGGAGTATCCCAAGTAGCAATGAATTCTTGGAGTATCCTGCAAACATTAGTGGATTGTCCAGAATGCTTGTGTGGAGCAACCCAAGTAGCAATGAAGTAGTGGAGTATCCCACAAACCCATGTGGACTATCCAGAATGCTGTGAAGCATGGGTGTATCCAGCAAATACCTGAGGATTGTCCAGAATTCTTGCATGGAGTATCCCAAGTAGCAATGGAGCATTGGAGTATCCTGCAAACATAGGTGGATTATCCAACATGCTTATGAAGAATGGGAGTATCCAGCAAACACCTGGGATTGTCCAGAATGCTTGTGTGGAGTATCCCAAGTAGCAATGAAGTATAGGAGTATCCAACAAACCCAGGATTATCCAGAATGTTTGCATGGAGTATCCCAAGTAGCAATGAAGTAGTGAAGTATCCCACAAACCCATATGGATGATCCAGAATGCTGTGAAGCATGGGAGTATCCAGCAAATGCCTGAGGATTGTCCTGAATGCTTTCAAGGAATATCCCAAGTAGCAATGAGGTATTGGAGTATCTGGCAAACACATGTGGATTGTCCAGAATGCTTCAGTGGAGGATCCAAATAGTGATGAAGTATTGGAGTATCCAACAAATATGAGGATTGTCCAAATTTCTTCTGCAGAGTACTGCACTATCCCGACTGAGTGTTCAATTCACACATCACACAGGGTGTGTGAACTGAACCCTTTTGGCCTCTGTCATGCATCACAGTACCCAAAAACCCCCCAAAATGAACACCCCCAATACAAGATTTGGCAAGTGCAGGCACTCTGCACCATCAAATTACCACATACAGTAGGTATGAACACTGTACAAAAAGTCTTCACTGCATCATGTGTCCTACTGTGTTAGTCTAGAAAGTGCAGAGAATATGAATGACTGAAATAAGGCATAGCACAAGTTAACTCAGACTTTACTTGCAAGTATTTCAACACCCAGAAGTCATCTTGGATGACAAGTACTCATAAGTATTCAATAAAATATGTACAATACATCACATATGAACATGTTTCCATCAATTTTGAACATTCTCGATTACTGGTATACATACATGCAAGAAGACTCATGAGTACTTGTCATGATTATTGGTGACTCATGCTATGCCATAGACTGAAACCTTAATTGTTATTATTCTGGATCTTATGATGTTACAACTTGATATCTACTCCTACTACAAAAGAACTAAAGATGGAACAATAAATAAGTCATTGTTGACCATGTATGACAATACATATAGTAAAGGGTGCTAGTGGATAGATGTATAGCAGAATGTTGACTGAAGCTTGTTGCAGAGAATTACAGAGAAGTGCAGAGAGGCTGCAACTAGTCATATGAAACCTGGATATGGCTCTGATTGACTGGAGCAACAGTAAGAACCAGAGCTATAGAGCATCACTTGATGTAAGCAGCTATAAGGAAGATATCAGGCAACACACAACCATTGTATACACTTTTATCAAAACATAGAAGGAAAATATGCAATAAAAAATATTGTTAAAAGACCCCAGACACCCTGTGACAGTATTTATTGAAGCTGGAGGTTCCACAGCTAGGAGATAATCCAGGTGGATTATCATGGAGGATCCACAAAGTTCATCCATCCTAGAGCTTCATCCATCCATCCATGTTTTTAATCCATCCATCCCAGTTGTTAATCCTTCCATCCAGCTGATTAATCCATCCATCCAGGCTCCTACTCTTAGTAGGCTTTCACCATAGGAATTATCCCTTCTCATAGTAGGGGGGTAGGGGGTGACTTAAGTGTAGAGTCTGGGGTTATCTTCCCCCACCACATTTGAGATTTTGTCTTATAATACTGAGCCATCCACATCATCTTGTGCTTCAGCAGGGTGACCTCTTCCTCCCATCTTTGCTTTGTAGCTCAGGCCCGGAGATAGTGAACTCACTGGACTGAAACACGTAAGCTTTAAGCCAGAAATGCACTACTGCACAGACACACACTCTCAAAGGGATTTGGGGCTATCATCAGGATTCAGTCTATCTACAAGCCATATCCACAATAATTGTGATCATGTGGACCCTGGCTTGTTGGGGTTGAGCAGTGCTGTGCTACTTTTGGTGTCACCCTTTTCCAATGTCACATATTTCTTTAGAGATTCCTGGTCGGCACCCAGTGCGACCAGGGATGCGCGGCACCACAAATAGCCCCAGCAGCCACTAGTTATTTGGTAATTGATTCTGGCTATATTCCCTCTGGCCTGGGTCATTACTGCTTTGATTGTCTTTGCCTGCATAATGTTGGTATAGAGAAAGGACTTTTCGGCAATGTCACCACAAAGATTTTGCAGGTACCAATCAGCCTGTTCAAGTCGCAGTGTGATCTCCAAAGTGCACAGGGGTTGTGGAGAATGTTGGCAGAGGATGGTAAAGGCAGAATAGTATTCTCTGGAGCAGTTTCACTCTCAGGGCACAGGTTGGCATCCGGATCTGGCACCAGTGGCTCGTCCAGATTGTCAAATATTTCAGCTGCAGGCTCTGGTGGCCGTCAGAGATCTTGCACAGTATATCCTGCCTTCACCTGCAACATTGCCAGGATTGTCAATTGCTTGGCTATACTATCACACCCCGCTTCCACGGCTTTCTGATCCTCTTCCCAGGGAGACCGAATCAAGCATTGGACCTTATCTTGTATTTCAATCCTGTATCAGTTATTTACCTTGTGCTCTGTGAGAATGAGGCAATGAGGTACTCGCTGTTGCTCTTCAATCATTAAAGATAGGCGTATCCAGTCTTCATTTGGATTGGGGCCTTCGGGGGTAGGGGTATCGGTGGCAGACATTGCCGAAGCTCACTTTACATCCCAGGTCTTCATTATATCCATAGACTTGTAGTCCTTGATTCTTTCAACTTCGGCTCTTTCAATCTCTCTATCCCATATGGCACAGTCCTCATTTCTTAATGTAGTTATCATGCTGTCATGGTAGGTGGTGGCCTTCGCATGCATTGCAATTGCTTCCTGGTACTTGCGGCAAAGAAACCCGGCTTTGAACATGTTATTGAGTGCATATGAGGACAACATCAGCACCGTGCTCACACATATTTAAGATTTTTTTTCCAGTTGATATCGCTCATGTGATCATCAAGGATCTCCACTCGATGGGCCAGTGTTGCTGTCTGTGCCTGTGAGGAGACCTTGTTTAGGGATGCCCATAAAGTTTCCAAAATCTTGCTGGCTTTGATTGCACCACCAGGGATGAATGAGGATGCAAAGCGTCAGAAACAATCATCCTTATGCCTGTGTACATGCATCAATCCTATGGCCTGATCGATGGTGACATGCTCCGGGATATCTGGACCAAGGTGTTCCGCAAGATGGACAATGTATTGGCAGATGATGTCATACATGAAGATAATGTGCCAGACTTCTCCAAAATTGCCATTTCAGAATAGCTCCCAAAGAATATAGTCTATGTTCTTCTGCTGTTCTCTGGCTGGCAGATTGGCAACACAAGTCGGAATAAAACACCCATGCCAGGCACATGCTAAGGCCACAATGCCCTTGAGTCGCAGGCCTTGGATAGAAGCATGGCCTGTTCAAGCACTCAGAACTGATTCTCACATGGTGCCTTCTATTACACAGATATTCAGAAGATGCAGGGAACATTTGGCATCAAGAAAGGCAACATACAGTGGGTTTGGAGTTTTGCTTCTCCTTCAAATATTTGAGATATGGCAGAAGGGGGGTCATAAACTGACCCCCTTCACCCAACCAGATGTCAGGAATGCTTTCCTTGCCTGTTTTTGGAGGCGACTGCCAGACATGGTCAGCTTTGAAGTTGCCATTGGCAACCACCAAACACATTAAGATATTCCTGGCAAAAAATTAAGATTTTACATGGTTGGTGTTTGGTCCATAACTGACTGATTGACTATGTTGCACCAGTTCTCTGGCAAATTTATCATATGTTGCAGACATGCCGAGCAGAATAGCACCAATTCTCCTGGTTCAGGTTCAAGCACACTTTGGCTGCAATCATGTGCGAATCCACTCCAGATGAGCTTTTTCACGTAATGCCAAGATCATGACAGCCGATGGAGTTCCCAGTAAAAATCATCTACATTGAGGGAACTTGTTGCTGGTGCACCTGCCTGGGATATTTTGTTCCAATATTGATATGCCAATGACTTGCATTCAAGATTCGACAGTCAGAAGTCATCCAACACAGCCATCATAAAGAATGTCCGGAATTGACTGAAGCTTGTAGGGAGAAGGCCACCGGCAATGAGATCACTGGTAATGGCTGCTTCTCCCCGACAGCCGCACCGCATTAGGGGTGTATGATGTACACCATTAACATGTACCATGCAGACATAGCTGTTATTCAAAGCATCAGATGTAGGGACTTCCTGGCAATCCTCGATCCCAGAATGCAGCAATGGGATGGGGGCAATGACTTCGGGGTCATCAGACTCCAGCTAGTCATCATCCTTGGCATCGTCCATTGTGTCCGGATCCATCTCACGCAGAGCCTCATCACTGAGGGTAGCTGCCCTGCAAAATTGCTCCTCCAATCTACCAATGTATGCAGCATCCAGCAAGTCTCTGTCCAGACGCTCAGCAATGATGCTGAATCTGTGATTGTTGGGTATATCATTGATTCCAGGAATGTCAGCAATTGATGTACTTGTGCCTGAAGTGACAGGCACTTCCCCAGCGATCAACTCCTCATCAGGAACAATGTTGTTCTGCATTTTCGGACATCCCTGCGACATCTTGTACCCCTGGGTGCTGCTGCGGAGCGCTGTCTGTTCCTGTGAATTGTTATGACACTGGAACAATTCCAAATATTCAATTTGGACCTTGAGGGTGTTTCAAAATGGGTCCACGCTGGAGTTATGAGGAATTAAAACATAGCATCCCACTTCCCACAACTCTGCATTTCGGAAATATACTCCCGTCCAAGCCTCAATCCTGTGGAGTGGATTGTCCATGTGTGTGGTTCGCATGCACAGATGACACATGAGATGGGGTTGTATGCAATCTTGGCATCTCCAATGTCCGATGTGCCTTTGTGGGCACTGCATACATACTCCATCATGGCAAACCTCTTTGGACATTAAGCCTGCCAAGATCTCTGGTGTATGTTGAATGAACTCCTGCAGGTAATAGGCTTGTGTCTTCAAGAATGTCAGCCAGTTACCAAAATATTGTGTGTCCGATATACCTTTGGAACATAAGCTTTCGTTCTTTTGTCAGTGTTCATAATGACTTCATTGTCTTGCACACTGTCTATATCCTGCTGCAGCCCATCAATAGATGGGAAGTTTGTGGGTGTGTCGCTGGCATTTGGGAGAGCTGACGCAAATACCAGGGTTTGAGTTATCACATCTTGTCCCTTGTCCAGTCTCCTTTGTCTTTTCACGACTTCCGCCACAGACAATTGGTCCTCATCAAGTACATCCTTTCTCCTGCGTCTGGACGTGATTTGATGACAAGGGAAAGCAAAATTACAGGGACAAGTGGATAGAACCAATATATTGTTCATGTGGGAGTTCCAGGGAGAAGAATGGCGTGATTGTCTGGCAATTGTCCTAGCATTATCCATTGCTGGGATGACTTGCCCCAGGTGATTCCTTGGGTCATACATATTGGGTGGCAACAGGCCCAGACATCCTGTGGGGCACACACCTGCTGACACAATCATGATTGCTCCCACAGGAGCCTGTGGCACCATGCTACTTCCCTAATAGTTTGTAACACAAACTTGTACTGGGTGATAAACATAGATAACCCCAAGGATGCCGGGCGGTCACATGACAAGAGCACCTCATGAGTTGTCATTTCCGTGGGCAGTTCCAACATCTATGCCACAGTGTTTGGCAGAATATCAATTCCTGATGGAGCTGGGGAGTTCCCGGGTTGTCCCAGCCCTTGATGGACCTTGAAACTTTTTCCTTGGGGGTGACCCTGGACCCGAGCTCAACCATAAATAGCAACAAGGAAACCTACACAACTGGAGAAAAGAACTCCTTCAAGATGTTCAGAGGTAACTTTCTTGAAGCAGGCAGCACCGAGGCTTGTGAACAGGTTATACGTGAACACATGCTCCCAGCACTCATAAAATTCTGGCATGACATGAACAATCCCCGGGCAGTGGGTATTGAGGGGCCAATGGTTGCCAACAAACGAAACAATATAGTAAAGGTGAGACAGTTTTGACTTCTATGGGACTATTCTCATTTGATTGAAGGAATTAAAACACTGGGCTGTCAACAACTGGCGTTGCAACAACAACCGGAACAATGGTTCTCATGAATTGAAGGTTAATGTGTCAACCATTGTTGATCGGCTGTACCCTGAGCAGGTCAACAAAGTGCTTTGCGACCTCATTGGGGTCAACGAGTTGGGCAGAGACAGACAAAGAGAGTTTGAGCAGAGGAAGCGCACCATCAGGAAGGTCCAGGACGAGCTGTCTACCATGGAGTTTGCACACGTGTGGGCAGAGAAAGCCCAATTGGGTGCGGTCAGCAATCCCCCAGATATTCAGCACAAGTATGTCCTGCATTCTCTTTCTATCATTGTATGGGCACCTTATGAGCCAGTACATAGGCTGGCAAAGACACAGGCTGTGGCGAGGATCAAGGGAGCTGACACAAAGTGCTTGAAGGAGATGGGCATGGTCTCATTGATCCTTGTTGGTTGGGTAAAGGAAAATGGGAAGATGGGAGTTGAACTGTGAGTCGTTCCCGAGATTCAGCATCGCAGCGGCTCACACAGAACAGCCATGACTACATTGCCGAACTCAAGGGCATCAGGAAGCCATGCTTTAGTGACATGTATCAGGACTTGTCTACCAAGATGATTGACAAGTTCATGCTTTATCTGTTTTCCTTACGTGGCAAGAGATTCAGCCTTGGTCCTCTCATTGCCGTTCCCGAAGATCTGGGACTGGAGTCTATGGACATATTGCCAGAATGTCCCTCGATGCTGGGCATCACGTACAATAGTGATGGATACCCCTGACTGCCCCAAGACATACCAGCTAGACATGCATCATGCATCAACAGGACCTGGGCTGTTCCAAGCCCTTACATTTTACTCACTACATGTCTGGCAGGCATCGGGTTTCAGCTGAGATAGGTAGAAATAACACCCGGGTGCCACTGCGACACACAAACTTGAGTCCCCCAAAATTGAATCTTGATGATCTTCTCTCGTTCGATGTTGCTTTGGTAGCAGGGAATGCAGATACCGAAGCCAATCCGATGATGGCGCCACCAGCAACAGCATCCCCGCCTACAAGGAAGGGTCCTGGTGAATGTCATCTTTCAGGAACTAATATGATGACAGGATCGCCGGTGCACTCAGTTGAATCCCTCGCTTTGGCAGCAGACCCCATGCCTGCAGTTTCTGGGATCCAGTGCTCAGAAGCATCAGTACTGGCTGCCAAGTCCACTGCGATGACTGTGGAGACTGATATAAATTCCCAAGAACACAGCTTGCCATGAGACCTGGCCTCGGTGCCGGATCGCAATGCTATTCCTCAGCCCCAAGGCCATAAATATGAGCTGGCCAGGTTGGCTGTATTGGTGACAAATGTGTTTGGCAACAATGATGGTGGTGCATCTCGACCATCGTCAACTAGGCACACAAAAAGACAGGAATTGTTGAAGAAGACCCGAGCAGTGGCTGTGGCAGCCATCATCAATTGGACTAAGGGATTGGATGATGCTTCACGCAGAGCTGGTATGTGGCCTCCTAACCTTGTAGGAGTGAACTTACTGAAGCCATGCAGATAAGTGTCAAGCTGAATTGCCCACGCTTGGTCTCCAGAAATCCAAACATCACCACCCCAAACAAGAAGGCCCTTTAACTTGTGCAAAGAAAGCTGCGTTACCGAAAGTTTGGCCGTCAACTTGGAGGCATTGATGATCTGGGATGTCACTCCATAGGCTTGGGCTTATTTTTGTAGCTCCATCATGTTATTTTTTTGCCCTTTTGATACAATGCATATGTGCCCCACAATATGGTGTCTTTGCCTATCATATGTTGCTTACACTGCGCTCCCAATGATCATTTGAGCTTATATGCCCTCTCGGTTGCAACAAAAAAAATTTCTATTTGCCCGCCATAGGGCAGGTGGTATCTTAAGAGGAGGGAGGGGGGCTGCATATGATTATCACATGTATATATTTACAAAACAAAAAAAAAGTGGGGGGGGGAGTGTGGTGAACTGACTATGGGAAAAATGATTATGGCAAGAGGGGGGGGGCATGACATCTATCTATGACCTCCGATGCTTTGAGGGAGGTTTGGAGGACTGCTTGTCCAGCTCCTGGTCATCATCCTTGTGTTTTGTCACCACTGGGGGGATTGGGGTTCAGCTGCGCAGGTGCCGCCCGGTCCTGACCTGCTCCGGAGCATTGAGCCTCAGAGATGAGCATTGGGAAGAGAGTGCCAGTTGTGTGCCTTGCTCCTGCAATGCCTGTGGTGTGGCCCCTATGATGGTAATGGAAGGACCCCCTGCGACATCGGTGGTGGTGGTGAGGGTGAGAGCAACGTCGGCCTCACTGACTTTCTCCTGGGGTCTGGCAGGAGCGTCTGGGACCGAGGTTTTGGCAATAGGTTCCCCACCACTCACCCACCCAATGCTCACCGCCCCACCCGCCCCCATCCCACTGCTGGCCATCCCACCTGCCCCCGTCCTGCCGCTAGCTGTCCCACTGCTGGCCAGCCCACCGCTTGTCTCACCGCTGGCCATCCCACTGCTCCCTGTCCCACCCCTCTCTGCAACAGCCTCCATCCCCCCTAGGGCAGAGCCTGTTTGGGGAGTTTGCACTGTGCCCTGGGTTGTTGACTTGGGTGGCTCCTGTGCTGCCTCCGGCTCATCCTCCATGTCAGAGACCCTGACCTTGGTGTCAGAGTCTCTGCTGTCATCCTTCAAGGGGCCTTGTTGGAATACTGTTCCTGTGGTTTTAGCTTGCCCTTCAGTGCAAGGTTGCAAGACACCTTCTGGTTGCAGTTAAAGCAAGCACCCTCTTTACCGTCCTTCCCCATGCAGTGATAACACGTCATCCCATGAGTCACACACCTCTTGCATGGTTCAGGGTTAATTGGAATCTCATCAAACAAGGGAACACCCTTCGCTTGCTTTGGGCACTACTGTGGGGGCTTTGACGGGGCTGGTGCAAGGGGATGGGAGGTTTTTGCTGGTGGTGCGTTCTTCCCATGGCCAGATTTCAGTGCTGGAGGCCTCGGGATCAAGGGACCCATTGCTGCCCGGGGTGTTGAAGAAGTCAATGAATGGGGGACAAGCACATATGGGACTGGGCAGGGAGTAGGCAGGGCGGGAGCAGGAGGTGGGGACCGGTGGTGGGAGCATTAGCGGATGGGGCAGACAAGATGTAGCCCTTCTGTGTGGCCTTATTCAGCAAAGTGGCCCATGCCACAGGCTTCCCCTGCACGTAGGCCTTGTAATAGTCCTGTATTTCCTTGATGAGAGCGCACACCAGGGAGATGTGGCAGGCCTCAATGATTTTGGCATCTTTGCAACGAGTGATATTGGTCCACTTTTTCAATCTTTTCTTTAAAATAAGTCAATATTCATAGCAATGAATAAAACATATGACAGTGTTGTAGAATGAAGTCAGGTCTGCATATGGCAGCCCTTGTAACAACACCTACCTGAGTCCATGTTCACTGGAAAATCTGTGAATATCAGTGACACGAACAAAGCAACTTCAACACTCAGAGCACCCGAGAGATGGTTATATCCCGGCAATCAATGCTTACCCTCCCAGGTGCCCAAAATTCTGCTGTTCTCCATCTTCACATGGGGCTCGAGGGATGTCGTCCCACAATATGGTATCTTGAGTTGATTCGAACATATTTTCCAACCCATGCCTGTTCTCGGCAATCC
>JABCKT010000600.1:0-10217 GCA_018858115.1 Tephrocybe rancida | reverse complement strand
CAAAGACTCTGATCTGGTGGAATGTGTGGGTTCTACTTGCCTTGCCTGCAACTTGGCTAGCGTGGTATTTGCACTATCTCTGTTTTTGTGGCAAAAGTTACTCATTAATAGTACGGCAGGTCAATAATTCTCTATATTGCATGTATCATGGCTTTCGTTTGGCGCACGGGAAATGGGGGACAACTAGAGAGTGTACTCATCCTATCCCCCCGCGCAGAACTAGGCATTCGGATTGCTATCTCTGCAGTCCTTGGTCTCGGTGTTCTCTATTTCGCCCTGATCCTGAACACCTTGCGCCGGTACGGCGATTCAATGGACAAGAACTTCAAGAGAGAGCTCGAGTTGACAGTAAAGCAGAAGCGGCAAGTGCGAAGTTACAGTAGTGGTTACAGTGCACCCCAATCCTACAACAATTACTACGGCGTGGATGCGGCGGGCCTCTATTCCATGGCACGTCAACCCACTCCGAGGTGGTTCAGGCCTGAAAAAGTCATAGACTTCCGGTTCCAACTCCTTCTCAGTCGACCAATGCCCGACCACCTGGCAGACCGCGACTTTACCCAAGAGAAATGGGATAAATTCATCGATGTACGTTTCGCTAATTGCGTTCGATATTTCTGTCTCAACTTCTTCAAAAAATACAGGAAGCCTATAGTGCTTGGAACGGAGTGATTGCATCTGGCCCCTTCAGTGTGAGCGGTTCGGCCTTAAATCCACCAAGACCTCAAGATGCCGTCGCCCAACTGCTCGAGAGATGGAACCAGAAATATTTCCAGCGCCGCTCTACGTTAGGGATCCTCTGCCACGAGTACATCGACCTCTTCCCCGACTCCCCGGTCTTTGCAATCTACCTCGTAGACGCGACACCCGTTGACGGACAACCGATTATAATTGCCGAACGCTTTGGCTCCGTCCCCGAGGGACTCAGTCGTATCGATATCTTCGATCAACCAGGGCACGACAAGAAGTCTACCAGGAGGATTCTCGGTAGGACGTCGATATTCTCGACTCGGAACCCTCTGGACGGTCGAGTCCGCTTCCCAGATCAGTCGGAGGATATCCGTTCCCCCGCTGGCCTATACACCCCTGCTTACCCGGATGACCAGCCTGCTCGGACTGCGTCATCGTCGCCCTCGCCACGTCCCAGTCCGCCCGGAGTGACTCCTCAGAGTAGCTTCATCGATGAAAGTGGAAGGTTCAGAACGCCAACAGGAGAGAGAAGGCACCGATCGAGGTCACCTAGCACGCGCTCGGAATCCCTGTCTCGATCAACACCATTCATCCATCCCCTCCCCTCAGGGTATTTCCATCCCAGCGTCGTTGTGCCGGCACCCCCAATACCCCCTCCATTACGACGAAGACCAACTCGGCACACAAGCGAAGCCCTTGATCGGGCCCCACAATTATATCGTAATGGAGGATGGAATTATCTTTCGCCAGGGTATTCTTGGGGCCCACCACCCGCGCCACCTGCGAGTGGTCCTGGTCCAGAACCACTCGACAGACGCGCACAAAACAGTACACGACGCTCGGCTCGGAGGCGAAGGTCCAGGACTTTGAGCCCTGCCCGTCGCGAGTCTGAAAGTGAAAACAGATACCTCCCTCTACCCGCAGTGTCGCCCGACTATCCATGGCCAGCGCGGCCAGATCTGGCGCCACTTACGCCCAATACAACTCGAACAGTCACCCCCAGTGCAATATCTAATTTAGATCTCCTGGTTCCACCTCACACGCCATGGAGTTCATACCATTATGCACAGTTGTCAATGCCCCCGCCACAATTTGGCGACCCACGAACAAACCTTGCAGAGATGTTGTCTGATAACTATCCACGACAAGGGCAGTCGATGGCTAGTTCTACTACCCACCTTCGCGAGCGCACCTCACAGAGACGCCTCAGGAGACAAGCTTCACGATCCCAGGAACCACCAGGCGCTCCAGATATTTGGGGCTTAAGACCCGTTACAGAGTCTGTCGCACCCCCCGTGCCCGAACCGTCGTTGCCCATAGTTCAAGACCACAATGACAATCTACGACGTCGTAGATCAAGTTCAACTTCGTATAGATCCTTTTCAAGAAGCCCACCACGGCCTCAGGGAGCCCCCCCACCCACGGAACCTGGACATCACCCAGACTCGCCTCCTCCCGTTGTTACCAATGTCGGGGATTCCCAGTTCACAAGAGGTACATCTAGTACCATTGATCCATATCGTGGTCGTGATCCTACACCTACTGGGAGGGCGGCTGAGGACCCTCGAGTGCTTACAGGGATGGATAGTTCGGGAAGCCGCAGACGCTCAGCCGTTTACAGTAGTCCGGCGCCTAGTCAGGCCGCTCCGCCTCAGGCCGATGCAACGAACCAAAGCACAATCAGGGGGCCCTGGACAATGGATCATCTCTCTCTGAAAACTATCTTCGATAACTCATAACGTTGGCTGCAAAAAACGTTACCTCGTCTCACAAACGATCTATTATTGTCAATTTACCAGGGAGAAACCTATTCACCGAGGGGCCGAAACTGAAGTCACCTCGAGTTCACCTTAATCTTGATATCTTCCTCAATCTTGAAGCAAGCCTCAGCACGAAAATGTATGTATGTATTCTATCAGGTTGCTACTATGACGCTGCCGTAGATATGAACAATTTAGTTGGTGAAAACCAGTTCCTTCCAAATTTCCCTATTTTCCACCGCCCGTCAGTGACCTCAGCATCTTTCCTGAGATTGACTCCCGGCTTCAGAGGTATAGAGACTGGAGCCGTTTGATCGTGTGACACGTGTGTTGAGTCCTGAACTACGGACGACGCCACGCCAGTAGGACGAGAGAAGAATTTCATGTGGCTGGAGCTAGCCTTGTCACCGCTACATGACGGGTCAACTTCAGCAGCGGTCGATATCCGAGGTCGTCCGCCCTCGATAGGGATGGGAGAGGTAGGCTTGTGGCTGGGGCTGAAGGCAGGGTTCTTCGGGGTTCGCGCGGGCAGCTTCAATTCTGGGAGGATGGCCCACGAAGGCACCGCCTCCCCCGAATCCGCCGTGGCCCACGGGTTGTCGGCTTTGGGGACATGCGCGTCCAGTGAAGGCCTGGGGACTTTGAGGAATAGGGAAGAAGACATGCTCGGCACCATACCCGTCTCCTCCAACTCGTGCTCTTCACGCGGCATCTCCATCTCAAAAACATCCTCCATGGTTATCTCTACCAGCCCTGAATTTGCGAATGGCTTGTCGTTACCATCCGGAGTCGATGGGGAGGTCGAATAAGATAGCCGGGAAGAACTCGAAGAACTCGAGGAGCTCCGTCTGTCGAGCATAGTCGGCTCCGCAGGCACATTTCGAGGCTTCTTCTCTGGAGGGAAGCCGCTGACCTGTGGCGATGACAGGTTGCAAGCAGGAACCTCATGCATGTGCCCTCCGAAATCTGTGATCGATGCGTCGTCGCTCCAGTAGGACGTCAGCCCTTGCGAATGAGGCGGCACCTTCTCCACCACAGGCGGTATTTTCGATGCATCCGTGGCCTCCCACGAACACCGCGCTTGGCTACCATCGAAGACCACATCGGGGGCGTAGAAGCTGGAGATGTCCTCCATCTGCTGCCGCAGCTCCGGTAAAGTCACCCTCTGCTGCCAGTCGACATGCAACATCTGAAGGAGGATGTCGTTAATCTCGTGGGATATGGGAAGGACGGATGGGAAGAAGTTTAAGGGATCTTTGAGATATGCTTGGAATGTGAGGTCGTCGATGGTCGCCGTCTGCCAGGGATTCCGCCCCGTCGCAAGGTTCAGAAGGATGATCCCCAAGGACCATATATCGTTTGACTTCGGGGAGTAGCGTCCATCCAAAGCGAAAGCACCCCCTTGGCATTCTGGAAGCGGGCGAAGATATAAATTAGATAAGGAATATAGGATAATCGGTCGGCTTACTTACCAGGACTCATATGGTAGATGCTCCCAGTGTGCAGCTCATCGCTTACTTTCTGCGTGGTAGCGAGCCCGAAGTCGGTGATAGCAACACTGCAACCGTCATCGAAGCAGAGGATATTCTCCGGTTTGAGGTCTCGATGGTATATTCCTAGGGAATGGCAATACTCGACAGCGTCGACCAGCTGGAGAAAGACGTGCTTTATGAGTGCGTCGTTGCCGAGATAACGGCAGTGGTGTAATATCTGCGTGAAGAGGTCGTGGTCTGGGGCGTAATCCATGATGATGTAGGTGTAGTCGTGGTCCTCGATGATGCGATGTAGAGTGACAATTCCTGGATGAGCAGAAGAGATCTGGTGGAGGGCAATTTCTCGTATGTGAAATTGCTTGCGCGCTGGGCGCAAGTCTTTGGCGTGTAAGAGGCACTTCACAGCGTATGACGTCCGTTCACTGCTGCTTACGTCCACTGCCCGGTAGACGACGCCATAGCCTCCGACTCCCAGTACCTCGACGAACTCGAGGGTATCGCAGTCTATGCGCTTTCCAAGTTGGAGCTTTGGAGTCGATGTCGACGACATGGCTGGCCTGGAAGAGGAGAGGGAGATCACGGGGACAATCGAATGAATAATTTGGTTGCTTATGTCTAAGACAGTGGGAAGGCGGAGGCAATTTCGTGCGACAAATGAGCTCTTCAGACATACCTGACATCCGCTGCTCCAAGTTTCCGGCCTTGAATCGAATCCGAGAAATGAGCACATAAGGTGGATCCTCCGTACAGAGTGATCGAATGGACGTGATCGGTATTGAATAGGAGCGCCACTTGTGGTGGTGGCGTCATTATCGCGGCGGCAGTGAGCTCCGCCGCTGCGTTCAAAATCACACGGGCACAATCTCTACACCTGAACATGCAGCGATTCCTTGGATTAACTGTAGGAACTTCGTTTGGAGGTGAAATTGAGTTATCGACTGAGTGGCAGTCTGGTGTCCGCCGGCTACCTCGTGACGTCATAGGTGCTAGACATTCGGAAAAATCAGACCCTCTTCTTAAAATAGATACCGAGATAATACATATACATTCCAAGCTAGCACACCAAAAGTAGAAGAGCTCATTTCAGCTACCTGCTGAATTGATCGATCTCTCGATAGCTAATCTATAGAGCGATTAATCGTGATAGTATGATTTAACTGCTGGTCATTTTATGATACTGTGGCTTGTAGAAAGACTGGACAGAGACATCGATGGAAATGGAGATAGAAACGGTACAAAATTAGCAAATCATTTCACATGCAGACCGAGTATCGCTTGGTCTCGAGGCCGCTGCATTACCCTTTGTTTCTAAATGAATTTGGAATTTACGAAGCCGGACCCGTTCTTCGAAGTCTCGAAGGTCAATTCTGATCAAACCAGACCGACGGATATACCAGATGAACAAATATTACAGACAAATGGATATACCGGGGTTGGGGATTTGGGAATCAGTATGAGCTGAGGTATGGGAAGGTGCCATTCCATTCGAAAAATATTATAAGAACCTGAAAATCCGTGTATCAATATGCAACGGAAATATTATACCGCCAAATCTTCCTCTTCTCTGGCAGCAGGCCAGAATCCTTCTTCAAGCTCAAGTACTCTCCTCCAGACATCTTCTGCCAGCGTCCACGCGTCCGGTCCAAGATCGCGATAGATATCATCGACCAAGTCGGCAAGATCGTCTACGAAGACCTTGAATTCGGCGGTACTCCAGTTGCGAGCCAAAGACCTTAACGCGGAAGGAGGGTTCTGGATTTCTGTCAGGCTGTCATTGACAGAGGTCCACACATCGAAGTAAACCTGGCGCAATGTCGTTTTAGCTTTTCAATAAAATCGCCTGAATGAACATGCTTACCTTTTCCATGGCCCACAAGAACAACATGCCCTCCTCGAGCTTTCCGCTCCCAAATATCCTCGCCATTTCAGCAGTATAGTCTCTAGTCCCCTTCCTTTCCCTCCACTGCCCCAAATCCAAGCCCCACAGTTCTGAGGTATCGTCAAAGAACCCAACTTCACGTATTACGTTTTGCAGGGCAAAAACCAGAATCTTCAGGACACGCTGCGAGTAATCAGGAGCCGTAGACGCGCTCAGGGTAGGCGGTCGAAACGGAATGTGGGATATGAGAGCCCCGGCGAAGCGTGGATAGGCCTGTGCTGCATAGATTCGATCTTGTGATAGCCAGAGGGATAAAAGGCCGGTGCTTAGATTGTCGTTAGCCGCAGAGACGAGGAATGGATGGTCTTTCGTCGCTCTGGCATACAACGAGGATGTCGAAGACAATGAAAGAAGATGTGATGTTATTGTCGAACCAGTGGAGTGAGATTGCACCATGTCGAACTGGAAGATCGCGATCAAGATTCAATTATAAAGTTGATCACGATAAATTATGTAGCTATACTTGTTCTGACTTTCACACCACGCTCAAACACGCTCAAGGTCGAAACTCCTTGCGATGCCGTCTGACCGCTCCACCTTCTGTATGACCGCTATTGTGCTATTATTCGCTGCATATACATGCATCTTGCCAATTATCGCCGAGGCCATACACGAACAATGCCCCACGACTAGTTCTCCCCTCCCCAGCTCCTGGAGTCGCCTGAAGTTCTTGGACGTGTCAAATATCTCTGTTGTACTGAATCTCCTCTGTGGTTACCGTGGAACCCTTGGCGATCTTGTTGACACCCCGAACCGCGCCACACGACGTCGCCAAATCCACTATCTGAAGGCAGTCATTTTCATCATCGTGCTCGTTTTATCGCTACGCCCTCATTTCCACTACGCGGGTTTTCCAAAATGCCCCCAGAAGCCTTACAAACATCCGAACGTGAATTTTCAAGTTAAAGACCACGATATCATCATGTTCGACATCAAGGAGGAGGAGGAAGTTGCTTGCCTCCTTCTCGAACACGACTTTCCAGATCAGCGTAGTCCCGTTGGTCTCGCCCCCGCCCACGCCATACACGGAGAATAAGAGGAGGGCTAAGTTTGGTAAGTGCTTCCCGTGCCATTCTCGGAGTACTGGTTTAACACGAACGGCTGCAGGCATGTTGTGACTTCAACGTTTTGTACTTGTCCGTGTTGTTTGGATTTTTGAGTGTAATATTATTAGGAAGGAACCAATAGACGTGGATTTTTTGTGTTGCATTAAGCATTCGTCAAGAGTATGTGGAACGGAGTTGGCGCGCAAGTAGTGGCGGCCCACGATGGGATAGCCTGGGACTGCGCGTCAAAGCCTTGAGAAATTCGGTTGAGAGCTCGACAGGTAACGTCGTAATCTCTTTCAAGATCATGGAGTCTACTCAAGTGCCTTCCATTCGACTCCCACGTGTGCCTTCAAACTTCGAGTTGTACGATGCTGGATACGCAAATAACGGGTGATGAGGTACGGAGGGTGGAACTTGGCGACAGAGGAAGGGTCAGGTACCGCGTGGGCCCAACCCTGACCATCACGCAAACACGCCGCAAAGGCACGCACCTTGTCCGGGCGATCAGAGTTGAATTATAAATTGAATTCGTACACGGATAGAAGCAGAACTCCAGGCCGTTCTTATTACCCGTGTGCAAAGGAAGTAATATCACATAGGAAACTGTAGAGATAGTAGGTGGTGATAATCCTGTAACACATCGAAATTCAGAACATATCAAACGTTCTCAGTCGATAGATAATAGGTAAACCCTTGAAGATTTTTTTTTAAATGAGGAGAATTGATCCACTTTTTGTGCCGCGGTGAAAGGACCATCTTGTTCACACTCATCTTTTATTTTTCAACATCCACACACTCAGTCAGACAACGGGAAAATTCTGGAACCACGTTTCTAACATTGGTACCCTTTTAGATCATAAATTTCAAGGTTATTTAACAGGTTTTGAGCTTTAGAGAGTCAGTGGGGGTGGTGAAACACTGGTACCCGGGTACTATATCCCTTAGTAAGGGATAGTATGTGCGGAGGTTGATCGATATTCATCGCAGGCCGGCGCGGATGCGGGAACGAGTTGGGGCAAGGCGACAGCAAGTGGGTCAGGCGGCGGTGCATTAGAATGTAGGGCGAGCGATAGAAGCACGAGTAGATGGTGGATCCGAATGGGTCACAAGGGATGGTGCATCGACACGGGGGTGAGCAGGAAAAGCGACGGTAGTATGTAAAAGAGCACCATGTGGCGGCTTCTGAAGGGAATGAATATAACAACTTATTCAAAACTAAACCCGGGAGGACGACCCTTACCGTGACAGGATTTTGAGAAGTCGTCCCAAGAACAGCCCCAAAATTTTTACATGTATCACAATCATCGCTGTTTCGTATCCAGAGTCTCAATCAGTTGTGAGTAACTTAACCTCTTGCAGCGTCTGGTAATGGAGGGCAATGTAAAACTATATGCTGAGATCTGCTATTGAGTAGGGGGCATGTTTTTTTCACATTACGACTGTTGGAATGAAGGGGAGCGCCGTGCATGGATGTGCCTGGCATGGATATAGTTTAGATGTAGTCCTAGACAGAGCGAGCAACCTGTGGAGCGCTCATGCCATCATCGTTGAGCATGATCAATGTTTTCCGTGCACAGACAACATCTTCCGCTCACTATATGCGTAAGAATATTTCCTTATTCCTTATTTTGTACAGTATATAAGAGCGTCTTACCCCAAGACAGTACATATAAGCAATCACACATGTTTGCCCCCATATTGTCCTTTGTCTCAATTACCTGCTCAAAAACGACGGAAGAGAATCGAAAACAAATAACGGACTTCTCAATGGGGTTGATCTCACGCCGCCCGGGGTTAACCCCTCACCAAATAGATCTGGTTCAACTAGCGCCCAACCCCGTACTTTTCCAACATCGGCTAATCTCTATTGACTCGGGGACTAACGGTGCCAGTTTCCACCCAGGGTTAATAGAATGACCTGGCCGTGTAAATTCCAGGTCCGCACAGGACGGTTAGAAGAGATTTTGAAATTCTTGACCCCTCTGAGAGCATGGAAAGAGACCAAACTATCGCCATTTTATGAGAGATGACATCAGACCCTGTTGCTACCTCAGGAGGTTTCTCACTCAGAGTCAACTCGGGTTGCCGAAAGGCCATAAAAAGGATGAGTTCTGTCTCCCTTCTGCATTTTTTATCCTGTGCATGCTTCATCAAGAATATCACAAGCCTTCGAAAATTTCCAGCTCATTGAAATTTCTCTCTATCCCAGACAGAGAGGAGATTCAAGCATGCTGGGACCTATGTCGCTTGAACAACAATATGGGCTGTTGGATCGTTTGAGTCCCTACAGGCACGTAGTCTCACTCGCTTTCGGTTCACCTCTAAAAACTGAATAAATAAAATTAGCCTGGTCAATTGCTATGTTCTACCACGCAAATCCCACTGTGCCTGGAATAATCTGTCTGAAAGTCGGTTGTCTTTTTGTTCCCTTGTGCTTTGGTATCAAATCCCTCGTGAGCCTTACCCCTCCTTTTTCATGCCTGTATCTTATTCTTTTGTCCGATCTAGATCATGACTATTGACGATATCCTTGATCGTGATATTGACTTATTGGTCCAACGAACTAAGAACCGACCATTGCCTCGGGGCTCAATCTCTGCCAGCCGGCGCGCGTGGTTATTCTTCGTTTTGCAGTCTTTGATTGGAATCTTTCTCTCCCTGGTTATTTTGAAGCCAACAACGTGAGCCTTATTCGTGATCTTCAAATCAACTGGCAGTGCTGAATAACGTATAGGAGATATATTTCCATGGTAGTTTGGCCAATATTTGTGTTATATCCAACGTGCAAGGTGAGCCTGGCCTAAACAAACATGCATATACACTGCCTGTGCTCACAGAATTTTCTAGAGAAACATGGTTTAGATACATGTTTTAGGATAGATAATTAATGTTTATTTAAAAACATTTTAAATATCAATCTAGAAACAGACTGTAAATATGTTTTATGTTACTGAGCTGTATCTGAGGAAACTATACATCTGTTTCTCAAAATGTATCCTCAGAAAAATATAAGAAACACTATAACTTTTCCTTGTCTGTTTCTACAGAAGAGTGTGACACATATCCAACTGGTATTTCTGGATTGACACAATTCCTGTTTCTCAATCTCTTTCTTAAGAAACACTTGAACTTATGTGATGTTTCTTGAGAAATCTGAGAAAGATCTATGCCATGAGATTTCTAACTCAGGTATCTTGAGAAACATTCAGAGGAATTACTATATATAGTAATTATTTATCATTTTTCTCCAGAAGCATGAGTTCTGCATGTGTCTAATTAAACACAA
>JABCKT010000599.1:0-10254 GCA_018858115.1 Tephrocybe rancida | reverse complement strand
GGTAAGTGTTGGAAAACATGTAGTTATATGTTTTGGGAGAGTTGTACACTTTAGAACAATTTATATCATACCGTAAACCTAGTTAAATTCAATATTACATCCGGGTGCACCCAAATCTGTTGTGGGCACGCCCCAGTCCGTTTGGGTGTGCCCATCTCCTTTGGGCACGCCCATTTCTGTTGTGGGCATGCCCGGGGATGTAAACTATGCCTGGGTGAGCCCATTCCTATTGTGGGCGTGCCTGTATGGAGGTAACGGACCCGGGCGTGCCCACATCAAATTCTGCAGAAAATGGGCGCGCCCATTGATGGTTTGGGTGCGCCCACGGGGCATGGGCCGGGACCTGGTCCCAGAGCCTCTTAGGGGGGTTATGTAGTAGGTACTAACTACCCTAAGAGGGTAGTGGTAGGGGGTTGCCTGAAGTGCTCCCTTCCTAGCGTCGAAGAGGTCCGTCAACACTTTTTCAACAATCTGCACATCCTATCACCTCACTCACGTTGGGAGGTGAAGCGTGAGGGGGGTGAGCCGGTCATTCTGGCTAGTGAGGTTTCTGATTGGGGCTATTACGTTGATCTGGAGGGATTATACAGTCCTGATCCGGAGGACCTCGAGGGTAGGGGTGAGTGGGGGAGTGTGGAAGGTGGGTCTCTGGGGCTGGTGTCTGGTCGTAGGTGGGAAGAGGGGGAAGCGGGGCCCAGCAAGTGGTAGGGTTGGAGTTATTTTTGTTTCCTTGGGGATCTTATCGCCTTGTTATCTTAGTCGTAGTTTTCTTGTTGTCATGAGCTCTGCCAAATGTTATCGATCGCTGTTTTTTTCTTGTTGTTTCTTAGTTTGTCAGGGAGCTGCTGTTAGGGATCCCGAGTGATGGTGCCATAACAACAATGGCATGATAATGGCGAGGTTGATGGTATCTGAGTGATGGGATCGGTTGACATAAAACATCGTCTCGGGGTTGTCTTCACACTAAATAGCCCATTTTCATGTCGTCCACCAACAATTCTCTTTTTTCTACCTCTCCTGGGGATGCTGCTCCTTCCATTCCGAATTCTGTCCCCTTCCAGTTCGGCAGGCAGTCCATCAGGGTTGTTGGGGATGAAGGTCCCGACGCCCAGTTGCTGAAGGAGTTGGGGGATGTATTTAAGAGCGACCGCCTGGTTGCGCTGTTGGGCAGATCCGACCCTGAGATCTTGCGGGCCATTGTTTATTATCGCAATTTATCGGTCCGTTATAAGGAGTATTCCCTGCAGGAACATCATCGCTATTTGGGTCCGTGCTCTCTCTCCCCTGGGTATTCTCAAAGACTAATGGGGGCAGTAGAAGTTGCTAGTGATCATTGGTGGCTTCACGTGCGAATGCTCCTTGCTTGGTCCGCCCTTGTGGGAGCTGCTCAGGATATTCAAGTTAGTGATGGTCTGGCCTACGACCTCACAGCTCATGCTCTGGATCTCCTTAGTAGTGCTTTGAAGGATGACGTTGGGACTCTTTCTTTTCAAGAGTCTTCACAGATGGACAAGATGGTTTCCCAAAAGGGTTTGGATCCCGTTTATGAGGAGGCATTGTGGGATTTTATTAAAAAGAGGCGGGGGGCGGGGACTCCTGCAGGTGAGGCTGGCCATGTCGAGGAATACATCACTAGGTTTGCTTGAAAGTGGGGGTTCTTTCGTCGTGGTTGGTCTTGAGTCGTTCGCTGTGATCGGGTTATCCCCGGGGTTGATAGTGGTTGTTTGGGGTTGTTTGGGGTTGTTTGGGGTTGTCGAGTTATATAGAGTTAGTTGATTTTAGGAGCAGAATATGGAAAATGAAGTCAGGAAAATATGGAAATGTGTAGGGTTGAAAGGTGGCATAATGTGTGTGTTCGCAGCTGGCATGTATCACAATCCACATCCCTCTTTAAAGGGGGAGTTTGGGGTCTCGGGGTTTATCCGGGAACAGTTGATGGAAGTCTTGGAGTACTTCATGGGCACTGTCAAGGTTTTCCAGGGGTTCCCACATGTCGTCTTCTGGCCCATAGCCCTCCCATCAGACGAGGTAACGTGTCTTGCGGTAGTATAGCTTCGAATCAAGGATTTGTTTGACCTTGTAATGTTGTTCACCATAAACTTCAATCGTTGGGGGCGGTTCCCGCTCTCTCCCAGGGAAGTCTTCAGGGTGATGCTTCTCTAAGAGCTTCACGTGGAAGACCAGGTGTAGGTCCTTCATCATGTTTGGTAGTTGTAGTCGGTAGGCATGGCTCAAGACTTTCTTCGTGATCTTGAATGGGCACATGCGCTTGTGATCCAGCTTTTTGGACGGGCATTTTATCTTGATGTTGCGGCAGTCTAGCTAAACCATTGTTCCTTCCAACCATTCGGGAGTTGCAGTGCGTTTGTTGTTCACATGTTTTTCGTAGGCTTCGTTGGCAACTGCGATTTCCTTGCATAGAAAATCCTGTAGGGTCTTCAAGTTGACCGCCATTTCGTGGGCTGTGTGAGACGGTATATCTCGTAAGGACAGTGTCAACCAAGGGTCGTATCCCTTATTTGCAAAGAACGGCAACATTCCAATGGTGGAGTGGGGGTATTGTTATAGGTGAATTCCGTGATGGGGAGCTTGAAACACCAATTGTCTTGGAGGTAGTTCACATAGATCTGTAGGTATTGCTCTAGTGTTTGGTTTACTCTCTCCGTCTGTCTGTCTGTCTTGGGGTGGTACACCATCAATAGGTTGGACTTAATGTCGAGTGCCTGGCATAAGGAGGCCCAGAACCGCGAGATGAAGAGCGTTCCGCACAGCCTATGCTGCTACTTGATGCCTTCAAACCCTGGCAGTTGCCCAAGTAATATAGTCATCATTTAGGGCAGTTGCCCAACAGCCAAATTTGGAAATGAATGAGTAATCCAGAAAAGTTGCCGGGTCTGAAATATATAATAAATAGCATCAAATCATAAAAAATGGCTCTGCACATGAAAATTTGCCCTGTGCCTCAGCCCAAATGATGGGTGGTGGTGGACTCTGACAGTGGCATTTGGAAATATTTCTGTGGGGATTGGATATGTTTCCCCAATAAAAATAGTACGGGAAGGGCTGGATAGCTCATAATGCTTGTGGATGATGTTTTGCGCCACATTCAACAATTGCATGCTTTCGTCGTTAAACCGGATCTCTACTTTTGAGAAATAAGTTTAATTGGGTTTCTTTATGTGTAATTGACACATATTATATGCTACCTCATTGTTCAATGTCCCGAATCTCTCTCAAACGTTGTTCTTGACAATGAGCAGATGCGTGTGAACAATTCCGGCAAATGCCAAAATTTGGTTCAACGCCTGTTTTGGTCATCAAACCCTATGCCCTACCACCATTGTCGACACCGCCGCTCATGCACACTTCCCCCTCAAGTCCCCCAATGTTGGGAGGTAAGTCCTATGCTCTACTCCTTCCATTATGTTGACTTGAAGCATACTAACACCAGTTTCTGCATTTTCTAAAGGTACTTGTTACATTTGTATTTTCTTTGGCCCTTTGACCTCGAAATGCACCCTTCTCCGCGTTCTCCGCGATGTGAGATGGCTTCGAAGGTGGGACGAGGTTGAGGGAAGCTCAGGTGACCTGAATAGTGGGATGTCTGCATGGTGCATGGCCTGGTGTCTGCCCCACCCCAACCTATCTATTAATAAGACCCCTCCTGCAGCCCCCATCCATCACTCTTCACACGTCATGCATGTTGTCAGGCCTACTCCCATCACACACCACGACGTACCTGGAGTGCGTGCTCCATACCCTTCCCCTTGAACACCCAAGCCTGGGAGTTAGGGACAGGTGTAGGACATACCATGGCTATGGCCCACCCGGAATGTTGCCACGTTCACGCACAGGCCCAGCCCTCAGGATCGAGGAGAGCACCAAGACGAGCATCTGCTCGCTCTTGATTTCCAACCTCGATCCCTGGAGTTCGCAGCTTGCAGTGCCCTATGCCAGCAGCGCCCACCTTTGTATCTGCTGCTATGCAGCTGGACTCGATTCGGGCGCTTCGTTTGTAGCAAGGTTCAACCTTGAGCAGCAGGCTTGCACTGTCCCCAGGCTCGAACAAGACACCAAGATCGCCACCTGCTCCGCACCACTGCTCCAGAAATATGTGGTCTCTAGGCTTTGGGAATGGAACACATCTCACGGTACTCGGGGGTGAGCATTGTGCTCGCCCTTCTTCACAGCCAGGAGACAATACTAATACCATTTTCTACTTGTTTTATAGGTATTTTCTTTATTCTGACATAGCCAGCCTCAGGACATCTCGATCGTGCCCTCTTCTGCGTTTGACACTATGTGAGACGGCCTTGAAGGTGGGTTGACACAGAGGGGAGGACAGGGGACCCGAATAACGGGATGCCTGTGAGGTGCGTGTCTGGATCCTGCACCCCGGGGCCCACTGACCAGACCTAACCACAGGCCCCTCGGGTCCTTATGCCCCTTGTCACTCCACACCTCCCACTGCGCTCATGCCTGCATCTATGCCGAGCATGGATTCTGCACGCCCTACCCCTTGAGGACTCTAGCCCGAGACCTTGGAGTAGGTGTGGCACTTCAATATTGGCGGCACCTACGGCCACACACGCTGCTGCGTGCTCTCCTTCCCCCTCCCCACCCTACCAACACCTCCATCCAAGTAGTGTCCCTCTTCGCTCCCCCATGGCCTACGCAGAGCACCAGGACAAGCACCTCCTGCGCTGTTGCCCTGGAGTCCCGATCCCTCAAAGGCCTATCTATCCTTCGACTCGAGACCCTCGTGTGAATGCCTATTTGCACCCCACTCTCAACCTCAACGGTACCCATGGCCTGTCCCCCTCCCAGCATTCTCGCTACCCCAGCAGCACCCACCCTCGCATCCGCTGTCATACAGCTGGAGTCGATGTAGGCGCTTCGCCTGTAGCGCATTACACATGAGAGAGAGAAAGAGGAGCCATAGGTGAGGGAGTCAATGGGGGGTGCTTTGTCTATAGCGCGTTGTCATGGAAGAGGGGATTGTCGGCGAGATAGCAGGTGCGGGTTGTGGAATCGAGTTGAGTACAGAGCGAGATATACTCTCTTTTTAGTTAGTATATATTGTAACTAAGGCATAGCACGAGTCGACTCGGACTTTACTCGCGAGTATTTCAACATCCAAAAGTCATACTCAGATCTGCGAGTATTATACTCACGAGTATCACGAGTACTTGCGAGTATTGGTTTCCCATGGATCATGCAAGTACTTACAAGTATACTCATGAGTACTCATGAGTATTCAATAAAATATGTACAGATACATCACATATGAACATGTTTTCATCAAATTTGAACATTCTGGATTACTGGTACATACACAGCCACAAATACTCATGAGTACTTGTCACGAGTACTCACCATTTCAACCAAAATCAATACTCGGATCCTCATGAGTCTTTTCCCATGGATCGAGTTGGATCCACAAGTCACAATACTCATGAGTATTCCCACGAGTCAACTCATGAGTACTCATGAGTATTAGGGACTCGTGCTATGCCTTAATAGTAACATATTCTTCTTTTGTTCAAAATGTCAATCAATTGAGACTCTATGCTAAATTACACAGTGTGAACATTGAGGGCACCAAAAATACTCCGGATAGAGTTTAAAGTAAGTATAGACATAGCAAGTTTGAGCTCTGACATAGGATTCCACTTAACTGGACTTCAACAGGGCAAAAAAATTTACTGTAAGCTTGAACTTCCTTGTATAGTAGTCTAGTACATGGATCTGTGTTGCAATTGCAATGACCTCCCGTTGTTTAAGCTCCAGAGTGTCGCCAACGTTGAAAGCATGGCGGTTTTCTGACTTTCCATTTATGGACAACTCATCTATATATGTTGGTGTGCACAAACCTATATATCTCTCGTAATAAAACCTTTATCAAGCAGATTATACTTAGATTTCATGTGAATAGTATACTGCATTACAATCCAGGTAATCTATATATTGATTATGAACCAGGTGGCTCTCGAGAACATCATCGACAACGATGATCAGACATGCAAACATTCTCAGCAAACCCTGAAATTTGGTTCAACACTTATTTCATACAGTCAACCATATTTCTGCCATTGTCACTCCCCTCCTCTTTGCTACACCTCTCCCCTGTGCTACAAACATTCAGAGGTAAGTCAAGAACTGCTTCACTCACTTTTCATGCGTAAGCATCATACTAATGTGAGCTTTTCATTGTTTTGGAGGTCCTTATTCTATTTTTCACTATTTTACCTTTACCAACCGAAATTGAGAGCCCTCCTCCGCTTTCAGAGTGATGTGAGCTGTTTAGGGAGATGGAGCCATGCTGTGGGAAGGCCAGGGGACCCATATAATGGGATGCCTGCATGGTACGAGTCTGTACTCGTGCATCCCGACCCCACTGACTGCCCCCACACCACCCACAGTGTTCCCCCTTCAATGGACATGAACATAGGCTGGCCTGCATTTGGCCCTTGCCGCCACCAGAACACCCTTGGCCTGTTACAATGCACCCACACACCCAGACCTGGATACTCGAGCCCAGGAATACTGGCGTGGGTGTGTGTGGTTAATTCGTAACGCCAAGCCGGATGCCCACCTCCACTCACTCGATTCGCCCAACCTGCCATATCACCCCCTGTTGACATGAGGCCCTACCTGAGCGCACTCACCACGCCGCACACACTGTCTACCTGTGACGCGACCCATGGCAGCACCCTTGCTCTCACCTGCCACGTCACCCCGCACCTGCACCTGCAACAAACCTGCTTGGCAGGGAGGCTCCTCACCATGCCGCACATACTGTCTACCTGTGACACTACCCGCAACAGCCCCCTTGCTCTCACCTGCCATGTCACCCTGCACCTGCAACAAACAACCCTGGTGCAGGGTTAGTAGCACCCGTACTTGCAGCTGCTGCTCTGCAGCTGGTTACGATGCAGGTGCTTCAACTAATCAGGGGCGTGCGAGTGGAGTGGGTGCTAGCAGGAAGCGGCAAACAGGAAGTGGGAGGGTGAGCAGGAAGTGGGTGGGCAGGAAGTAGAAGGGGCAAGAGTGGAAGGTAGTTGGGGTGAGAGTGAGAAGCAGGAGGGGCGAGCAAGAGGGGTGAGTGGGAAGCGGGAGGGGGGGTACAAAGCAGGAGGGTGGGTATGAAGCAGGAGGGTGGGTACAAAGCAGGAGGGGTGGGCAGGAAGCAGGAAGCAGGAAGCAGGAAGCAGGAAGCAGGAAGCAGGAAGCAGGAAGCAGGAAGCAGGCAGGGGGGGCGGGCAGGAAGAAGCAAGTTGGGCAAGCAGGAAGCAGTAACGAGCGCTGAGCAGGGAAAGCGGGAAGCAGGGAAAGCGGGAAGCAGGAGGGGTGAGAGTGGGAAGCGGGAGGGGTGTGCAGGAAGTGGAAGGGATGACAGAGGGGGGTGAGAGCGGGAAGCAGGAGGGGCGGAGGGTTGAGTGGGAAGCAGGAGGGGCAAAAGCGGGAAGCGGGAAGTGGGAGGGGTGAGCAGGAAGTGGGAGGGGTGAGCAGGAAGTGGGAGGGGTGAGCAGGAAGTGGGAGGGGTGAGCAGGAAGCGGGATGGGCAAGGAGGAAGCAGTAACAAGCGCAGAAGAGGGAGAGCCATGAGAACTACAGGGCGGGCTATAGCAGGCAGCCAGGCAGCAAGCCCCTGGTGGAGCCCGAGAGCGAGAAAGGGGAGTGGGCCAAGGCACAGCGGCTCTTTGTATGTATTACAATAACAATACCCTATATATTGTATGCAATCCCTATGATGTTGTACGGGACTGTGGCCTAACAGTCAACAGCATCCCATTTTAGAGCACGTGGAGGTTGTCTGTTCGATTCTCACTGGTAATAAGCATTATTTGCATTAGTAATCACTGTTTCTGAATGAGGTAGTATTCCGGAGTTTCAAATGCAGGCAACCATCATCACTGATGTCCCAGAAGGGGTAATGGGCAATTCCCCCAAATGATGACTATGTTACTTGGGCAACTGCCACAGTAATAGTCTTCAGGTAGCTGATACAGGTGTTCCGCGATCAGAAATGATATCGTCCGGAAGGCTGTGTTTAGAGAATACATGCTCGATAAATAGCCTTGCGAATTCTGGTGCAGAGTCGGTTCCATGGCAGGGGATGAAGACAGCCTGTTTCGTGAGATGACAGACCACCACGAGGATAGTGTTGAAGCCATGGGATTTGGGGAGTTCAATGATGTGATCCATTGAGATTGAGGACCACACTCTTTGACCAATGGGTAAGGGTTTCAGGAACCCGTAAGGGCTGTGTCGTGGTACTTTGGCATGGAGGCAGGTGTGGCATGTTCGTACATAACAAGTGATGTCCTTCTTTAGTCCTGGCCAGAAATACGTTCTCATAATGAGTTGGGTCATCTTGCGGATGCCCGGGTGGCCCCGTAGTTTGTGGTCATGGTGATGTTGGAGTACTTCTAACTGAAGTTTTTGGTGGTTGGGGACGTAAATTCTTCCCTCGCAGAGGAGCAGTTTCTCATCAGGTGATAAGGAAAATCCCCGTCAGGGTTCATTGGGGTTCACAGTGTGGTTGACGGGGTTAGTGGGGAGGTTTTTTGTGAAATACTCATCTTTTGGGGCCTGACGGACACATCCCAGCAAGGCCTCTTTGTTCATGATGAGAGTGGTGTTCAGCTTCTCTGGGGAAATGACGATACAATTGTTGAATGAGTTGTGGTTTTGTTTGAAGGTCTTTTTGGGGTATACATCTGAGTGCCGAGTCAATGCATTGGGCTTAGCCCCTAGCCTTCCCAGGCGGTATTGGATAGTGAAGTCATAGTCTGGCACCGTTTGATCCTCTTGTAGATGACGACCCCCTGCTGCCATATGGTGCGGTGGATGGCATCCTCCCAGGCAAAACTAGCGAAGAGTCGATTGAGCTGCATGACACAGTCATTCGCTGGACTCACCCACACTTAGGACTAATCTGGGTTTCACTGCCAGAAGCTATAGAAGATATGCAGCTAAGACCTATTCAATTGGACCAACTTCAACACTACTATTGCAGCAAGGAGAATGAGGAAGCCTTGAGGTACTTCACTGCAAGCCCACAAATCCTCTACAAAGCCAGTCAGATTGTCCTCGCCGTGACTCAGATCTTAGAAACAGTGAATCGCTTCGTGAAGGGCAAGAAAGCCCACACATACCAGTTGGACCCTGGATTCTGCAACCTTCAGATTATGGGCAAGAATGAGGTGCTAGGAGAAATTGTTATTACATCACTTCAGGCAACCCCCCGTGGTACCTAATTAGGGTAGTTACTGCTCACAAGTAATCTACCCTTAAAGGCCCAAAGACCATGGTTGCGACCACTTTTCATGGTCACGACCAATTTCCATGGTCGCAACCACATGGTCCTGGCTTTTTCTTCCAGTGGTCGTGACCAAGTAGAGATGGTCGCAACCATTGGCTTTTGGTCTCGACCACTTGCCTTTGGTCGCGACCACTACCTTTTGGTCATGACCACTTGCTTTTGGTTGAGACCACTTATACTTAGTGTACTATTAGTATAAAATTAATAGATTTGGAATGATGGGAGTGTTTAAAAATAGGATCAAAATGATGGCAGTGCATAGACACAACAGGCAAGACAATTATTACCATGAAAATAGTATCAAATTGATGGCAAGACATAGACACATAAGATAATTATTACCATCAAAATAGGATCAAAATGATGGCAGTGCATAGATGCATCAGATAAGACAATTATTACCATGAAAATAGTATCAAATTGATGGCAGAGCATAGGCACATTAGATAAGACATGAACTACCATCATAATAGGATCAAAATGATGGCACCACATAGACACACCAGATAAGATAATAACTACCATGAAAATAGTATCAAATTGATGGCAGAGCATAGGCGCATTAGATAAGACAAGAACTAACATCATAATAGGATCAAAATGATGGCAACACATAGACACAACAGATAAGTACCAGATAAGATACTAACAACCATCAAAATAGGATCAAAATGATGGCAGTGCATACACACATCAGATAAGTCAAGTATTGCCATCAAGATAGGATCAAAATTGATGGCATCCCATCTGCACATCAGATAACGCAGGTGAGGCCTGGGGGGATCATTTAGAGTATGTTTTTTGTGGCAGTTGGTCTTGTTTGGCCTCGGGGCCTGGAAGGGTCATTTCAAGCCCACTTTAGACCTTGATGATACAATACAAGGCCACTTCAGGAAAGCGTTCCAGTCACCGTTTTGATCATATCT
>JABCKT010000598.1:0-10286 GCA_018858115.1 Tephrocybe rancida | reverse complement strand
GGCGGGCGCGGGTAAAACTATTTGTCCCGTGAGTGCCGTTTTGAATTATTTCCCTTTTACATTTTGGCTGGGACTCCCGGGGCTCTCTATCCCGCCGTAGGATGTCCCAGCGTCGTTGTGTACCCAAAGTAGGGAGGGAGACATCCCCAATTATCATTCGGACACGTTTATCGGGGATACGACCATATCCGGTTGCGATAGCCGAATCTTGATCTCGGGGGCCTAAATGTCTCCGGGATGCCGCACTTCCGGTGGTGGCGGACGCGTGTACAATCCTTTGCCCCGAATGTGTACAGCGGGATGGGCTTTTCCTCCAACTTGAGTATAACCTTTCTAAATGCTTGTTACTTGTCATATAACTAGCTTAAAGCACATTATACTCAGGGGTTTTTGAGTGAACCCTCTTCTAAATATGTTTTGATTTGCTGCTGGAGATCTGTCCGTATTTGGAAGTGATCGCCGAGCTCTGATCTCGGGACCTGTCTTGCCGTCGAACTGACTCCTCGGTGCCTCAGCGTCTAATCCTTGCTTCCATTACTGTTTCTTTTCAGCATCTTTGTTGTAGGCAGGTATGGTTGCCTACAGTTTTCGGCAGTGCCTACAGGTTTTGGCATGGTATGGTTTATTTACGATGTAAGTCGTATCAATGTATATTATAGTCACCAGACCAGCAACACAAGGAGATATCAAGACAAGTGAATATAGGTACAAAAACGGTCATGCGACATATTAACTTCCCTAGAAATTGTGTGGTTTAGCTATTGAGACGAACAAATGAGTGGAGACACATACATTACTTGACATGCTTTCCGGCACTAACATGGGAAGCTGGAAGGCGGTGAGGCAGCATGGGCACATGGGAGAAATTGTTGAAGAAAGCTTGAAAATAGAATGATGCCAAACCCTTTTTGAGGGCCAGCACCAATACTTCGTGATTGGAGTTGTTGAGTGGCCGCAACACGTCTGGGTAGTTCGCCCATTTTGACATGATGCCAGCTATAGCAAACACATAGGGCGCCCTCTCCCGCCAATTCTCTGCAGCGAGACCCACATTTACGCTTGGGAATTTCCCCACCAAGTACGAAGCAACATTTGCCCCACGTTCCGGAACAAACACCTTCAAAATTGCTACATTACATTGTGCTGCTTGAAGGCTCTCGGGCTCATTCCAAAACGTCGGCACAAGGAGTTTGTCCATTGTGAGCAGCTCAAAACGGAAGTTGTTTTCATATAGCTCCCACATAATGAGAGCAGTGACCTCCGGAGTAAGGTCTCGCTCAAGGTTCTCTCGAGAATCAAAGTAGATTTTGTTGTCATTGAATAGGATGTGTTTGTGGTTGTGGACAGGGCCATGGGTGGTCGCGAATCTGACAGGTGCAGCGTGGAGTTCGTCTCTCTTGCGCTTGCAGTTAGCCTTTGCCAATGTCAATGCAACAGGCTGCAAGGTTGATGACAATCCCTCGTTTGCATCATTGTCAAAATCTGGCCCCAGGAGCTTTTTCATTCTAGCCAAGTATGTGCGCCAGTGCTGTGCCGAGACAGCAGAAAGAAGGCCATGGGTGATGGTGTATTTGTGGGAGGGGATGCCATACAGCCAGCCTGCGATGAAGGGGAGTGGATCTGCCTTTGCCAGCAGAAGGCGCAGGTTGGGGAAACAGAAGCCTATTGATCCAAATGAATGCTTTATGGCATTACGCCCTGATCGATTGATGGAGCGAAGAGCAGTCGACCAACTAGGTATTGGTGGAGGCATGGAAACGTGAGTCAACTCCTCAAATTGATCTTGAGATACAGTGGCAGCTGCCAATAAATTAGCACCAGCACCCCCAGTAAAGATGAGCAGATAGCACTTACCCAACTTTTTCAATGGAATCATTTTCCTGGGTTGAGGGAGCTTTGGATTTTGCAGCTGCTGGTGACTGGGGAGAAGAATTGGTACCTTCCCTGTGTTGGCCTTCTAGAGTGTAGTCACATTAAGAAGTGTCGATGCAATTTTTAAATCATTACTTACTTTCTACATCACCCTGGACCTTGGCTGCAAGTGTAACTTCAACCAAGTCCATGACTTGACAACCAATACGCCGCAGTGCTCAATTCATGCATGAGCCCGGATAGCCCTCATAGACCACAGGGTATGGGCCGCCATCATCCTGTCCAGGAAGCCTCCCATAATCTTTGAACACGATGCACTTGTCGACGGTCTCTGGTTGTTCGACATAAACCATCATGTCAGGTGGAAGCATACTGTACGGCCGCAGAAGCCAAACTGGGATCCCCATATCGAAGAGTTGCATAGCTGTGAATGCATCTTCGGTGAAGGCACCCATGATGGTGTTGTTGACAAGAGTCATCTTGTCTGCAATCTTCTTTTGATCCTTTTCTTCAGGGTGTAAACGAGGAGCATATATGATGATATAATCAAGGAGACCCTTCAAGTCAAGTAGCGCGCGCTGAAGTTCGGTGACAGAGGTAACAATATCATGGGGGTGCATTCCAGTGTACTTAAGAACATTGAACCATTCAGAAACAGAGGTGCGTAAAAGCCCTAAAAGTTCTGATGACCCTCGAATTTTATTGTACTCGGCATATCTCTCATTGAGATGGTCACGAAACTTGGCGAATTCAACAAGGAGGGCCTGTTGCAGGCGAAACAGCTTTACATCAGCATCATATCCACCCTCGAGAGCCACTGCATCCGCTGGTCTTGGCATGTACCATAATATGTGTGACATGTCATTGGGATCCTTGGGGTGACGAGGTATACAGCACATATACTCGAAGCCCGTCAAGTAGTACTGAGGATGAAGTGTCCTGTCATTGAGGCCAAATTTGCCATCAGCCATAGGGCAAACTGCGTGCGGGCCAATAACAGTGCGAGGGATGAAGCCGGTGTTGGGTGACGTGATAACCCAGTATTGCAGCGTACCGTTTGAGATCTGAGACTTCTTCGAGGTTACTGTCAATATCTTCTTTGGGATTGTACACCAAACATAAGCATCAGTTGCCTGGATGTCCTTCAAATTGACTACATTGCGTGAGTTTGGACAATCAAGAGACAGAAAGGCTAGAAACGTACATGCTCCACCACCCCTCACATATTCTGAGAGCTGAGGTACGTCCACCATGAGCGAAGCAAAGAGTTACACTGCAGAAGAGCAGAAGAGATCAGTACAATATCCAATACAACTGAAATGACATACCCTAGTAGTCGACATCTAAGTCAATAGCAGCATCGGGTTAGACAGTAGACCATAGTAAAATGACACAATCCAAAGCAACCGAAGTCCAGCTCTGGTGCAGGAACGCATCGAGCAACCAAAGTCCAGCTCAATACATTTAAGATGGCGACCAAAGTCCAGCCATCCTCCACTTTGCCTCCATTGCATGAAAAAGGTACTTACCCTTGCCTGTAAAGAGGAGTCAGACCAGGTAATCCAAAGATACTGAAGCTACCTTGAAACAGAATGGTAAGTCAAGACCAACTTGGTAACTTCTAGGAGTGACACATTGAGTTGTCGCTGTTTGGCATCTCCAGGCATCAACGTTGATCAACATTCAACAATCTTATCGATCTTATCCGGAACGTGGTCCTGACAAGTTGACAGTGCTCTCAGGCTGTCATCTGTACATGTACCACGGCCCCAAGAGTCTCAGTAGTAGAATTGTAGACTGGACTAAGGTCATCTGCAGCATTCAGAGCTGGACTAAGGTCGCTCTTTTCAATGGACAGTCTCTCACATCAGCTGGACTTTGGTTGCTGAATACAGTTACTCATTCATATGTTTCAGGCACTACATTGGATCATCAATTGCCTACCTCTGCCTAGCGTAAGTCCCGCTTCTGCACAGTCGCTTTTCTGTAACTAATAATAATAGGTTGCTGGATAACCTTTATGTTCTATGCCTTGCAACTCCGTGTTCTCTGCCATAAGTCTCTTCTTCCCATGTTTTGTGTTGATGCAATGACCACTCACTCAGGCCCTTGAACTGTAACGATGTTCAGCTGGACTTTGGTCGCTGAACTCACTCGTTGAAAGCGCACTGGACTGTGGTCATGCATGACACTCAGCTGGACTTCAGTCGCTGCATTTTGAAACCTACAGCTTGCCTGATTTACACAGCTGCAGCTACCTCAAACTGCGACATTTTGAAATGGACATTCAAGACCAATATATTTGCTGAGAGCATTTGAATCTCAGGTGCATTTACTAATGGGGGCACAGATGCTCAAAAATGTTGGGGGCACCTCTGATGCCCTCAGGAATTCCGAGCATCTGCTATCACACTTCGAGTGAGTGTTCCTTTCTGGACTACTATAAGACTGGTTTCTCATACTGACTTTTCTTGTGTTCGCTTGTTCGATCGTGAGTCTTGTAAATTGTCTTTCTCCCTCCGGGCAGACATCTAACTTCTTGTTCATTCAATAGGCTAATTTGCTGACTTAGAGACTCCCCAATCAACTCAGCTGTGGCTCCCTTGAACTTCCGACAGTAAGTATTACTTCGCGTCATTTTCTCATACTGACTTCTCGCCATAGGTTCACTTGGGAGTTGTTAACTTCCGACAGTAGGTATTTGCTCATGTTCTTTTCTCACACTGACCTCTTGCCATAGGTTCACTTGGCCTGCCGGCTTAGGGACTCCCCAATCAACTTAGCTGCAGCTCCCTCGAACTTCCAACAGTATGTTTCATCTTGCCTTGCTCTCCAACCACCCTCCCTCATTATCTCCCAGTCAACCTCCAACGTATTGTGCAGAACCACATTGATCGGTGAAAGCCCAGTGACCCTGAACCTGCTTACACCACATGCACCTGCATGCTTCCCTTGCATCGCATTGTGTCCTTGAGAAATTGAGAGGTCTTGGGTCTTCAGTGAAGTAGCACCCTGACAAGATGTGTGATACTCTTGCAGCCCAGTTTATCGAATAGTATTTTATTTTGATAATGTAGTTTGGAGGTAAGCATGCACCCATTGTGAAATTCCAATCCATCCTCAAAATCGGTGTTCAGAATATGTAATACATTTCAGATTCAGGGTCTCGTTACTTCCACATGAAATCTTGATTGTCACACCCGTGTGAAGGTCGCTAGCTTCAACCACTCCAGCCACATCGACAAACACCTCTTAGACTGGAACCATAAGTTAGAAACCAAATACCCCCAGCTCCTACAACCCTACCAACGATGGCCACCAAACCACCCAACCCACCTCAGACACGCAATAGGACACGCCCCGGCCGTACTGCTGCGACTACTGCTGCACTCGCCATTGCAGCAGATGCCAAGGATAAGCTCTCCACGTAAGAAGATGGTGGTGTAATCTTTCTACTTCTGTACTATTAAACACTCATTTGCTTCATGTTTAGGTGGTGACTGCAAAGGCAGGGGCCGCAGACAATGGTCCCCTCACAACAGAAATAGTTGAGTCAAAGAAGGTACTTGCCACACTTGTCAGCGCAATACACGCAACATTACTCAACCCTATGTAGGCCCCAAAGAAGAATGATGGTCCCCTCACGACAAAAGTAGTCGAGTCAAAGAAGGTACTTGCCACACTTGTTGGTGCAATACATGCAACATTACTCAACCCTATGTAGGCCCCAGAGAAGGCAATGTAAGCTCTTTCTTCTGTCTCTGTCTCTCACCTCATGTGCTGGACTTCGGTCGCGTATTGCCGTTGTTCACTTGTGTGCTGGACTTCGGTCGCACGTCTTTGTGATGCACTGGACTTCGGTCGCGTAGACGCTTGTCAGATCAATGTCTGATTGCTAACATCATTCACAGTGCTCCGAAGGATCTCATGGTCGCAGGCTTACAGGCCGAGTATGTGCACTCCTATCTTGCACCATGTGTCTGATCCATTCTCTCATTGTTTCAGCACCGCAGATGTCAACGTGGAACCCAACATCCAGGCCAATGTCAAGAGGTATGATCCTTGTCTATGTACTTATATGACACTGGGCTCAATGTTGTATATTTAGCTCAAAGAACAAGAACAAGAACAAGAGGAAAAGGACCAAGGGAAAGAATACCCAGGCTGCTGCACACGAGGCTGGCGGGCAAGACGACAGCACAATGAGTGACACCTCAAACGTAGAGCCGACCGGTGACAGCTGTGAGCCAGACAAAGGTATGACAGCCAAAGCCTCGACAATTGAGTAAGTGGACACCCAAATACTCCATGTATGACATCGACATATAGCAGAGATTGCAGGGCCCGGATGTCGTCAAAGCTTTCACAGGCCCTTCTTTTGGATAAACATCAAGGCCGGATGTCGAGCTCCGTTGGAATGAAACAGTTCGTGGTTTCACAACTAACTGACTGGGTCATTGTTGATGCATCTCAACAGAGGAGATATCCACCCAACTGCCCAGAAGTTGACTCCTGTACGTGAATTTATTTATTTTGTAACTGAGTCACATACTCAATGAAGCACATAGTTTGGACCTGGTTTTGTGAAGGCATCTGAGGCACCCAACACGCAGAAGCCGACTGGAGAGCTCATTACAGAACTTATTGGCAAGGAGTACTCCAATGACAATTCTCCTCATGCTGGCAAATCCCTGATGCCAGCACAGGCTGCCCAGACCAATGTATACTGGATACGCTTGACATGCGGCGATGTCAGCATGAAATATCAAGGCCAGCTTCTACGAAAACCACGAGTTCTCGGAATTATATACCCAGGTGTCATTGCTGCGTGGTGGAACCCTTGGAACTCGCGCTGGGAGTTCATCCCCAAAGGATATGTTGAAGAAGTCCCCCCCAGCCCCCTTGAGCATATGATGAAACCCGTGAACGATGACCCACTGTGCATGGGTGCCTCATGGATGCCAAGGAATGCTTCTCCTGATAATCAGTACTCGCTTCGCCAAGGTTTTGGTGGGATGGGCTGCATACGATGGACAGGACCAATCCAACATGGGACACCAGATAGCACTGAAGATGTTAATGTCACATGGTGGAACCCTTGGGAATCTCACTATGAGCACGTCCCATCATGTTGCACAAGGCCCACAGCATCCATCTGAAGAGTTGATGAATGTCCTGCTCACAGGCCCGGGCCTTGGAGGAATGCCCGGAGGAGATGAGACTCAACGGGCTTTGCTGGAGGATGTGGGCCTCAGCAACACTCCAAAGGCTAAGGCTGCTGCACAACAAGCGGAGCGCAAGTATGAAAGCACTATGAGGGACTCACGCTCAGGAACAAGTGACACGGGGATCAACATCTTGGGGCTGAAGAGGAAAAGTGCTGAAGACTCTGACGAGGAACCAGAGGAGCATGGAGAACAAGATGATGGGGTAGAACAAGATGATGGTGGAGACCAAGCAGATGTTGAGGAAGAGCTGGGTGAAGACATCGAATACATGTCTGATGGCAGCAGCTGGAGCGAGAGAAAGAAGAAACAGGCCAAGGTTGATGAATTTCGTGTAAGCAAGAGTGTGTGTCCCCTCCACGATTCAGATACAGAAGCAGAGGAGCGAGAGGACCTACTTGCTATGCAACAGGACACCGGGATGTCGATGTTTGTTGACCAACCAGATGTTCCCCACCCACGTCATGACAAGGGAAAATACAAAGCAGTTGCTGACAGCCCCCTACTTGACGATTACAGCAGCAGTGGCAGTGAGAGTGACAGCTATGAGGAGACTATTGATCCTGCCTCAAAAAAGAAACCTCGGAAGTTCAATGCTGCGGAGAAGACAGAGATCACAGAACTGGCACGGAAGGCTCGAGCCCTTGCTTTCAAATTGGAGTGTCTGATGTCTCGGGTTCTCAAGGCAGGCAACTTGGTGGTTTCCTTTGGATGTGCTGGCAGTGCATGGAATCTTTACCAGCAGGTAGAGAAGTTGAACAATCCAGATTCACTTGGTACATTTTTTGTCACTTGGAGATGCATCCTTTCTGACTTGTGGTACTTTATGATCAGCTGGCGTTTGGCAGGTCTCAGCTGACTATCATGAACTGAGGGAGGGGCAAACTACTAAGGAACACAAAGAAACAGCAAAGATATGGGCCAAAAAGTTGAAAAACCATGGCCCTGTTGAGTTGGTTTTGACTAGAATGGGCAAAGCTTCAAACAGCTGAAGCGTGTCGTATGTATCTCTTTGTCTGACTATCCTTGTAACCATCTAACTCAATGGATCACAGGCAAATACTATTTCAATGCATCAAGACATCGAGATCAACATCATCATGACCTCTATTTCCTCGAACCCGGTCGCAAGCCAGAAATCAACAGTCATTGCAGGCACCAACGTCATGAAGAAAGTTCTTGAGAGTAAAAGGAACAGTGTGGTGGTCCGGGACCTTCTTGACCAGTATTCGGTCATGCACAAGTATGTCATCGCAAAATGTCTACAGACATTGTCTGATCATGTGTGTGTAGGGGTCTCAAGTACGGCTGGATTCCCGAAGAGAAGTGCCTTGAGTGGTTCCAATTGGGAGCAGACAATTTCAAATCCAATCTTGCTGCAGCCAGTGTTGGTAATGACCAAGCAACAAGCAGCAGCAATCCAGAGGTGTTGCCAACCACGACAAGCAATGTTCAGAATCATACACAGCCAGCCCCTGTGAAGACTGTTATGAGAGTGCCTGTGCCCACCCAGGACAACAAGATCAACCGGGACCATCTTCGAAAGTCAAATGCTGATATTCTGAATGATAAATTGAGTGAGTTGAATGTTCACAGCCTCTGTAATTCCTTGACATCTTAAAAGCCATTTCTCAGAGGATGAAGTCAAGGGCCTATGGCCCCTACACAAGCAGAATGACATGTGTTTCACATTGATTGTGATGCACTTGATGGTTCTTAACTGGCCACCTGAAGCGCCAATGCCTATTGAAGGAAGTGCACTGCTACGTGGATCAGGCTGGAGCTTGGAGGTGCTCATCATCTTTCGCAATGCACTCCTTGGTTTGAATGGTCGGCCCAAAATTTTGATTTCTGGATGGGATGAAGGTTTGTGGTAGTTTATGTTGCTCAACATAACCTTACTGACTCTGTTACAGATGAAATGCAACACCCTGAATTTAACACAGATGATGAAACTGACCTCGACGGCGACAACTTTCTCAATATCCCCATCATCATGTCTCCAGCACCCAACGGCGATTTTGATACATGCCTCACAGTCAGAGAGAGCAAGTCATATATTGAGCAGTGGAAGGTTCAAGCTGTAAACCGTCATGGAGGAAGGACAATCACGCTGTACAGTGCAAAGGCTTTGAAGTCAAAGGTCACAATGAACACAACATTAAAGGCAATTGAAAAAGCAGAGAAGGCTCGTGCAAACACCATTGCTCCATCTCCACCACCTCAATCTACGAAGAGTGCTGCACCATCTTGTGCTCCTGTGCAGGCTGTAGCACCACCTCGTGCTTCAGTGCAGGCAGGTACAGGTGATCGTCCCCAAAAACGCCACTGCACAGATGCTTCAGCTCGAGTAACAACCCCAATTCCTGGTCATGATGGCAAGGATGGTCCTTTGGATTTGGACTCCACTCCACGTGCACCTTCTCGAGACTCACACCCTGAACGTCCACCACCAGGCCATGTTGTTTGTTGACCACTGGCAACACTTCCTTGTCCAGCTTTGCGGCGCCCTGACACCAATTTTGCACCAATTGCAGGCCCACCGCATGCTCGAGTACCACAGATTATGTGCCACCGTGGTCACTATCCACCTCAAGCACAGTGTGGTGGGCCATTGTTTTCATGGGACCAAGAACTTGTGCAGTGGGGAAACCATGATGGATGGATTCACAATGACTATGACAGTGGAATCAATCCACACGATTTTTATGCTCATGACAATTATGGTACATGGCACCAGTACCAATATGACAACATCGATTATACAACAATGCCCATGGAGCGCCGTTGCCTCGCACACCATCCTGATGACAATGTCTTTCTCACCTGAATCTCCATATTAGTAGGTTGGGATATTGTGACAGTCATTGGAGATTGGAGCAGCTGGGTCCAAAATGTCAGTGGAGGTGGATGTTCACTTGGTTCGGACTTGTTCTTGATATATGGTTACTACTATTGGCTGTGCTTGATTGTAGTTTTTATTATCATGATTCTCCCTTCTTGTCTTTGTGTGAACATGGAATCTGCTCTTTTGTATGACTTTGGGTCATGAATACTAATGGTTGAAATGTTAGGTCATGGTCAGGACACATCACATACAAGGACCGAGGACTTTACACTCCCCCTGGTTTTACTTAGACTCCACGTGGAGTCTACCTGGAGTCTACATAGAGTCTACATGGAGTCTAC